>SJYV01012552.1:6921-54812 GCA_006410875.1 Neotragus pygmaeus | reverse complement strand
GAAAGGATTGGGGGCAGGAGGAGAAGGGGATGACAGAGGATGAGATGGCTGGATGGCATCACCGACTCGATGGACGTGAGTCTGAGTAAACTCCGGGAGATGGTGATGGACAGGGAGGCCTGGCGTGGTGTGATTCATGGGGTCGCGAAGAGTCGGACACAACTGAGCGACTGAACTGTAGATCTTGACAACGTCAGTATACGATTTTTTTTTCTTTCCTTATTAGTCAAGAACTTTCCCCTTTTTACTTAAAAGGAGCATTTTATGGCTTCTCTTGGACATATCCAAATTTTCAGCATTACCACTCATGTGTTTTGGGGCCATTACCAAGTAAAATAAGTGTTATTCAAACACAAGAACTGAGATACTATGACAGGCAACATGATAATCTAGATTGATGGCTACTAAGTGAATAAGGAGCGGGATATCTGGGCAAAGGGATAATGCACATTCTGGGCAGGATGGAACCTGATGAAGTGAGATTTCATCACACTACTCAGAATAGTGCTTAATCTAAACCTTACTGTTCTGGAATTTTTCATTTAATATTTTCAGACTATAGTTGACCATGGATAACAAAGCTGAAAAATATCAACAACCTCAGATATGCAGATGATGCCACTCTAATGGCAGAAAGTGAAGAGGAACTAAAGAGCTTCTTGATGAGGTGAAAAAGGAGAGTGAAAAAGCCAGCTTGAAACTTAACATTAAAAAAGCTAAACTCATGGCACCCGGTGCCATTACTTCATGGCAAGTAGAAAGGGAAAATGTAGAAACAGTGACAAATTTTATTTTCTTGGGCTCCAAAATCCCTGTGGATGGTGCCTGCAGTCATGAAATTAAAAGACACTTGCTCCTTGGAAGGAAAGCTGTGACAAACCTAGACAGTGTTTTAAAAAGCAGAGAAATCACTTTGCTGACAAAGGTGCATATAGTCAAAGCTATGGTTTTTCCAGTAGTCATGTACAGATATGACAGTTGAACCATAAAGAAGACTGAACACTGAAGAATTGATGCTTTCAAATTGTGGTGCTGAACAAGACTGTTGAGAGTCCATTAGACTACAAGGAGACTAAACCAGTCTATCCTAAAGGAAATCAACCCTGAATATTCATTGGAAGGACTGATGCTGAAGCCTCAAATACTTTGGCCACCTGATGCAAAGAGCCAACTCATTGGAAAAGACCTTGATGCTGGGGAAGATTGAAGGCACAAGGAGAAGGCAGCAGCAGAGGATAAGGTGGTCCAAGAGCATCACTGACTCAATGGACATGAATTTGAGCAAACTCCAGGAGATAGTGGAGGACAGAGGAGCCTGGCGTGCTGCAGTCCATGGGATTGCAAAGAGTGGGACATGACTGAGCAATAACTGAAAGTGCAGAAGATGGGGGAAGGGGTTGCTACTGTTCTTGGATTTTTTTCAAAGTTGGGAAGTATTGAGACATATTGGCTCCAAACAGATATTCTCCATGATGTAACCAGAAAGGTTGGAAGACAATTAAACATGAATAATTTTCTCACTGTGATTTAATGTTAATATTGTTTCCATGTAAGCCCCATATATCATCCCACCTGGGAAATACTATCTACAGAATTAATTTGGAATCCATCTTGTGACATGTAAGTTCTCATGATCTCTCCCCTGCCTACCTTATCTCCTACTTTTCTCCCTTGCATTTTGTACTTAGCAAATTAGAACTATTTAGTGTTGTTAGAATGATTAAATGAGATTGGATATATAAAGTGTTGAAAAGGAAGTGCTCAATAAATATTAGCTGTTATCATTATTACTGTATTTTTTCTAACTAATATATGTTCTGCCTGCTTACAAATACTGTCACTTATTCTTGGAATGCCCTGTCCCATTGGTCTGCCCAGCTAATGCCAATTATTCTTTGTAGTTCTCAGTTCAAGTCCTCTCCCTCTGTGAAGACTCTCCTGAATCCTCCCACACTCTACTGTATCTTGAATACATTCCCATCACCTAACAAATTCTCTTTTATTATGTAAATGGTCTCTACTAGTCTGTAATTTCCTTCAGGGCAGAGACTGCATCTTCTTGTCTTTTAATCCCAACCACGTAGTGCATTGCCCAGTTCACAATATTAATTCAACAAATATAGATTAAGGACCTTGGTATGCCATACTCTATGCTAGGCATTTATGGTACAAAGATGAATAAAACATGATCTATACCTTTGAGATAGGAAACTCCCAGAAATATATATGATAATGCATTTAAAAATTATTCATTTTTTGTTCAAAAAAGCAGAACACCTTAGTGAGGTTTGAACATATACTCTTCATAAAGCTACATCTCAAATCATAATCTGTGGGTCATATTGGAATTTCACATATTTTATCCCATTGAGTTTAATGGAGTGTGAGGTCTCTGATTGCAAAGACTATATACTTTACTTACTATCTCTATTCCCTTAAGATATATGGCATTCATTTTTTACCTTAGGTAAACACTTACATGTAAGACTCACAGTTATTTGAAATGAGTTTTGACTTCAGCATTGAGCAAATTAAAAAATTCACCTAATGTATTTAGCTTTGTAGCTGTGACTGAAAAACTAGGACAATGGATGTGGGTAGAAATCGTAATTAGTATGAGTGAAATGTGTCAGTGTTAACATGGTATAGTAGCTTTACATGCTATATATCTCTGTAACGAGTTTCTTCTTTCTTATAGGATATTTATAAAACTATAGGTACCAATGCTGATTCCGGATTGAACTTTGAAGATTTTATGCACTACCTTAAAGACCACGAGAGAAAAATGACGCTGGCATTTAATAGTCTGGACAAAAATAATGATGGTGTGTGTGTGTGTGTGTGTGTTTTATCCACAGTTAGATTAATATGAATGATAACTATGAATACTAAAGGATGTTTTTACTAGCTTTTAACTTACTTCCACTACCAAATACTCAAATTATATCTATTACTTGTCTTGTGGTAATTTTTTAATTTCTAAGAGTAACATGTGAATGATATTTATTAGCATTAAAATTTCCATGGGGTTAGTCATATTTTTAATAAAATTGTTTTTTGTCTTCTGAATTTAAAATTTCTTAGCTTAATAAATAGACCTCTTTGCTTTTTTGCAATATGTGAGCTAAAAGTATCATGGTGATTAAAATCATTACATTTGTTGTTTTCTAGCTGATTTTGAAAATATTTCAGTTGTAGGAAAGTTAGTTAACACAGATAGATAACAGAAAGAAAGAAAGAGTTACCTGTGACCTTGCTGTCTAGAGATCAGGCTTAACATTTTAATATATTTTAATATTTCCTTTTAGACTTTTTGTTTCTGTCTCTTTCTTGGTCTTTTTCTCTTTAAGTGAAATTGTGGTCACACTGTATGTATAGTTTGATGTCCTACTTTTTTCTTTTAATGTCAATGTAAGCATTTCACTTCATTTAATGTTCTTTGCAAGCATAGTTTTTAATGACTGAAATATTCAGTTGGTGAGTAGATGTATCTAATCAATCCCATATTGTTAGACATTTAGAATGTTTCCAGTCTTTTATACATACAATCAGTATCCATGCTGATTTGCAGAGGAAGGGAATAATCTTACTTTGTTGCTGCTGCTGCTGCTGCTAAGTCACTTCAGTCGTGTCCGACTCTGTGTGACCCCATAGATGGCAGCCCACCAGGCTCCTCTGTCCCTGGGATTCTTCAGGCAAGAACACTGGAATGGGTTGCCATTTCCCTCTCCAGTGCATGAAAGTGAAAAGTGAAAGGGAAGTCGCTCAGTCGTATCCGACTCTTAGCGACCTCATGGACTGCAGCCTACCAGGCTCCTCTGTCCATGGAATTTTCCAGGCAAGAGTACTGGAGTGGGATGCCATTGCCTTCTCCTCTTACTTTGTTACAAATCCTTAAATCAAAGAGACTAAATGTAAAAGTAGAATACCATTTCTGCATTCACATATGGCTAATTCATCATGGGTAATTAGAAATTAATACTTTATTTATGAAACATACATATTAATTTTAAAATTTTGTGAAGTCAAATTTTTTTAATTGAAAAATTCTAAGTATACCAGAAAAGACATTTTAAGGATTTCACTGATGAATTCTTTGTAAGACAAAGTGTAACCTGAATATCACAAGCTTTAGTGACCTATAAGCACAGAAGTGGTTGTATTTCCCTTAATATCCAAACCATAGGTTTCAAGCTTCCATTTACCTTCCAGGAGAAAGTATAGGCCTTTGTGGGCCCTCCTACTTAAATAGTATCCAGAAGCTTTAGAAGTACTACTCATTCATATCTGTGAATTAAACCTGGTCATCATTTGCTGTTGATCTAAGACTGATAGTTCTATTCTTGTGCTCTTCTGGAATTTCACTCCATTATTGATGGTTACCACCATGATCATCATTTGTAAGCTGAAAAAACACTGTATCATAATCAGTGAAAGTATAAAACTCCTAGTAAAACATATATATTACTATTGTCTCTGAAAATCAGTGCTTATAGCTCTTGGTAATAATAGAAAATACTCTTTCTGAGGCTAGATGGCCATCCAAAGTAATGTAATGATTAGCAATATAGATCTTTCAATTTCTGCCTTGACTGGTCAAGCTGGAACATCACAGGAAAGTCCTGAAGTGGCACCGTTCTGGAAGAGCTCTTGTCTGAATTCCTACTGGCTTCTTTTGTTTCTAGCATCTGAGCCAGGACAGTAGGTGTGAAGCCTTACTGTGGCTACCAGAGCTGCCGCCCACCTGCACTGCAGAGTGCAGGCCCTGCAGAGGCACTGTTCTGATTGAGGCGCTTGCTTTGTGTCACCATTGCTGCCTCCTCAGTGACCACACTTCTGTAAAGCTCAGCCAGTTTACCTTGGCCATGATGCTTTTTGTGGGTATGAGAGGGAATACCTCCTCTATTACAGATTGTATTCGTTGTTGTTTAGTCACTAATTTGTGTTCGACTCTTTGCGACCCCATGGACTGTAGCCCCAGGTTCCTCTGTCCATAGGTTTTCCCAGACAAGAATACTGGAGTAAGTTGCCATTTCCTTCTCCAATGGAGTGAATTGTGTACCCCTAAAAGATAAGTTGAAGTCCTAGCCCCCAGATCTCAGACTCTGATCTTATTTGGAAGTAGGTCTTTATAGAAGTAACCAAGAAAAAGGAGGTCATTCGGGTATGCTCAATACCCTCTGTCCATGGAATTCTCCAGGCAAGAATACTGGAGTGGGTATCCATGTGCTTCTCCAGAGGATATTCCCAACACAGGGATCAAACCTGGATCTCCTGCATTGCAGGCATATTCTTTACTATCTGAGCCACCAGGGAAGCCCAAGAATACTGGAGTGGGTAGCCTATCCCTTCTCCAGGGGATCTTCCCAACCCAGGGATCAAACCCAGGTCTCCTGCATTACAGGCAGATTTACTGTCTGAGCCACCAGGGAAGCCCAATAGGACAGGTGTCACATAAAGGGGAAATTTGGATACAGGGACAGACATGCACAAAGGGAGATAATATGAAGTAGCCATTTGATAGTGGAGTCAGGCTTGGAGTGATGTGTCTGTAAGCCAAGGAATACCTGAGACTACCTAACACTAGGAGAGAAATACAGAACAGATCCTTCCTTAGCATCTTCCAAAGGAGCATGGCCCTGCCAACACCTTGGTTTTACAGACTTTTGGACTTCATCATTTTTTGGCCATATTTTTGCCAATATTTTGGCCAATAATCACTTTTGGCTTAAATTCCTGTTTAAGCTACCCAGATTGTGGTCCTTTGTTACAACTGCCCTAGGAAACAAATACACTCCTCCCTCTTATTTGCTTAATCAGAAATTGTCCAATTCCAGAATATTTTGGGCCTCAAAGTATAGTTTTTTAAATTCGTATGAATATGCTGCTACTTTCTCCCAGAGTGTTTCCAGATTGGCTGGGTTAAGGTAATTTCTGATACCTGTTGTGCATCATTGACTGTGGAACCAATCTTTCCCCCCAAATCCTATTATTGGATCTGGCTCTGTACATCATATCTTTTCCCTTCTTGTCCTTCCTGACATTGTTGAGACTCTCCCAGTTCATCACATATTAATGCATATAAAACACTAATAGTAGGATTCAATTTTTACCACTGCATTTTCTGTGTCCCGGGAGGGTTTCCAGGCCTTATGCCAATCAATGGAGGCAAGAGGATGCTTGTGAGCTGGTGTACTGTACTATCAAATTCACTAGCTGGAAGTATTCAAGGCCCAATGTGAACTGATCTGCTTAACTTCTCTCAAGAAGTATCTTGAGTCCCTACTTCTACTGAGCCAGAATGTCCTTGGAATGTGGTCATAAATATGTGAAATGAAGTAATTATTAGACATAATTTCATCATTAAGATTCTTTTTTGGAAGGAGTATTTTTTAGAGTGGGAAAATGGTGGGAAAGAAACTAGAATTTTTTGTACTTTACCATCTGCCATGCCTGTTTTAGCTACTTTATCTTCTATATCTTATTTTTGTCTCATGCAGTCCTCATAGCAGCTACCTTTTATGTATGAGAACAGTAATGCTAAGTAATACATTTGGTGTTTCAGTAAACCTCATCTAGCAGGGTTTATGCCTTTGTATAACCCTGAGTCACATTGACCTGGGCTTGGCCATTTGACTTGCTTCAGCCATTAGGACCTTTATTGTTGTTTAGCTGCTGAGTCATGTCCCACTGTTTGCAACCCCATGGACTGCAGCATGACAGGCTTCCCTCACTTTCACTATCTCCTGGAATTTGCTCAAATTCATGTCTATCGAGAGGGTGATGATATTCAACCATCCCATCCTCTGTCGTCTCCTTCTCCTCCTACCCTCAATCTTTCCCAGCATCAGGATCTTGTCCAGTGAGTTGGTCCTTTGCATTAGGTGGCCAAAGTATTGGAGCTTCAGCTTCAACATCAGTCCTTCCAATGAATATTCAGGACTGATTTCCTTTATTATTATTATTATTTTGTTTGTTTTTGCAAGGTGTTTTTATTGATGCTATAAAGTCAACTTTACTGCCATGAAACTGTCTGGTCATATCTGATTTTCTTTAGAATGGACTGGTTGGATCTTCTTACTGTCCTAGGGACTCTCAAGAGTCTTCTCCAACACTACAGTTCAAAAGCATCAATTCTTCAGCACTCGGCTTTCTTAGTGGTCCCACTCTCACATCCATACATGACTACTGGAAGCTATGACTAGATAGACCTTTGTTGGCAAAGTGATGTCTCAGTTTTTTTAATATACTATCTAGGTTTGTCATAGCTTTTCTTCCAAAGAGTAAGTATCTTTTAATTTCATGGCTGCAATCACCATCTGCAGTGATTTTGGAGCCCCCCAAAATACAGTCTGCCACTATTTCCACTGCTTCCCCATCTATTTGCCATGAAGTGATGGGACCAGATGCCATGATCTTAGTTTTTTGAATGTTGAGTTTTAAGCCAGCTTTTTCACTCTCCTCTTTCACTTTCATCACCTTTACCTTCTTATTCACTTCCTGTGATTAGGGTGGCCCATTTCATTTCCAACTGTTCTACATTTCCATCTGATGTAAAAGACATGTGAGTGAAGCCATCTTGGATTTTCAGCTATGGTCAAACCTCTAGATGACTGAATTCACACTGACCCAGGCAAAACCAGCAGAAGAACCAATATGTTGAACCAAACTCTGATTGCATACTACTATCAAATACATTCTTATTAAACCAGTAAAATTTGAGATGCTTGTTAACTTAACAAAATAATCTGTAGTATAGAAGTGGAATATTTTGCATTTCCCCCTGGAATTACAAGACTGGAATAGTCACAGTCTTCCTCTCCATACATCTAACTATTGTTACTCTAGCAAATCCATTTCAAGCCCATCTTTCTCAGTGAAAACTTGCTGTATATAATTAAAGACAACATTGAATCTCCCTATGGAATACCTATGAATCTCCCTATGAATACCTATGGAATATTCAGTCCACAGGTATTGATTATATTCTGAATTACATTACCTATTTATCTCTACATCAGAGCTTGAAATTTTAACTTCTTTTGCATAAGGATTAATTAATGTAATTTTAGGTCAATGAGACAAAGAGTTTTTGAGCAGTATATGTGAGCTAGTGCACTAGCAACTGTGTTAACAAAGATTTTCAGAAGCAGACAGTGTTGGGTGAAATAAGAATGAATAGCCATACACAAGCTAGACTATGATAATTGCTATATGAGTGATAGAGGGAGACTTTAATTGTTCTCAGGAACAATTTAGTTTTCTTCTGGGTCAATGTATAAACAGAGTTGGAAAGAAAGGAGTTTTTTTTAAGAAAAAAAACTTTAACAAATAAAAATTGGAAGACTTTATATAAAAATTCAGTTTTCCCAGTTTTCTTTAAAATGAAACATATGACCCACTTTACAACATGGTAAAAATCAGTGGGGTTTAGTAGCATTTACTCCATTTGTACAGATATCCACTCCCCATAGACCATANCGGTTGGCTAGCAAAGAGTTCCAAGCTCTGTGCCATGGTGGCTCTGCACAGATTTTTGGGCTGTGTGTTGCGGTCGCCCTTCACTGAGTTTGGGCTGTGTGCCACGGTCCCCCTGTGCCGAGGTCCGGTCAGTGTGCCACGATAGCCTTGAACAGAGTCCCAGGCTGTGTGCCGCGGTAGACTTGCACGGAGGTCCAGGTTGTGTGCCGCAGTTGCCCTGCGGTGATGTTCGGCCTGTGTGCCACGGTTGCCATGCCCCAAGGTTGGTGCTGTGTGCCAGGGTCTCCCTGCGTTGAGGTCCATACTGTGTGCCTCGGTCGCTCTTCACTGTGGTTCGGGCTGTGTCCCCGGTCACACTGCACCAAGTCCAGGCTGTGTTCTGCCCTCGATTTGTGACGAGTTCCAGGCTCTGTGCCGCGTTCCCTCTGTGCCGAGTTCTGGGCTGTGTGACACAGTTGCCCTGTTCCGAGGTCCGGGCTGTGTGCCAAGGTAGCCTTCTGCAGAGGTCCAGGCTGGGTGCCGCGGTCGCCCTGTTGCAAGGTCCGGGCTGTGGGCTGAGGTCGCCATCTCCCCAGGTCCAGACTGTGGGCCGTGGTCGCCCTGTGCTGACATCCGGCCTGTGTTCCGCTCTCAGCTTGCGACCTAATGCCGGCTCTTTGCCTCGGTTCCTCTTTGCAAATGTCCGGACTGTGTGCCACGGTAGCCTTCTCAAGATGTCCGGGCTGTGTGCCACGGTCGCCTGCGCTGAGGTCCGGGCTGTATTCTGCGGTTGCCCTCAGCCGATGTCCGGCCTGTGTTCCGCAGTCACCCTGGGCCGAGGTCCGGCCTTTGTGCCACGGTCGCCCTGGGCCAAGGTCCGGCCTCTGTGCCATGGTCACCCTGCTGCAAGTTCTGACCTAAGTGCCACTGTTATCCTGCGCTGAGGTATGGCCTAGTTGCCATGGTCACCCTGCTCCGTGGTCCGAGCTGTGTTCCACGGTCGGCTAACAACGAGTTCCGAGATCTATACTCCGGTCACCCTGCACAGATTTCCAGGCTGTGTGCCGTGGTCTCCCTTCACTGAGGTTCAGGCTGTGTGCCACGGTACCCTGTGCTGAGGTTCAGTCTTTGTGCCACGGTAGCCTTGAACCCAATTCCGGGCTTTGTGCTGCTTTCACCCTTCACTGAAATTTGGGTTGTGGGCCCCGGTTAATTGTGCCGAGGTTCGGGCTGTGTGCCATGGTAGTCTTGCGCCGACATCCGGGCTGTGTGCTGCAGTAGCCTTGTGGCGAGGTCCAGGCTGTGTGCTGCAGTCGCCCTGCACCGATGTCTGGTCTATGTACCGCAGTCGCCATCTCTCGAGGTCAGTGCTGTGTGACAGGTTCGCCCTGGGTTGAGGTCCATGCTGTGTGTCTCGGTCACTCTTCACTGTGGTTCAGGCTGTTTTCCTTGGGTGCCCTGCGCTGAGGACCAGGCTGTGTTCCGCCCTCGGCTTGCGAGGAGTTCCGGGCTCTGTGCCACAGTCCCTCTCTACCGAGGTCCGGGCTGTGTGCCATGGTCGCCCAGCGCCAATGTTCGGGCTGTGTGCCCCAGTCGCCCTGCGTCGAGATCTGGGCTGTGTTCTGCGGTCGGCTAGCGACGAGTTCTGGGCTGTTAGATGCGGTCACCCTTCAATGAGTTTTGGGTTGAGTGCCTCGGTCACCCTTTGCCAAAGTCCGGACTGTGTGCCGTGTTCTTCTGTGACAAAGTCCTGCCTGTGTTCCGTAGTCACCCTGCGCTGATGTCCGGGCTGTGTTCCGCCGTCGGCTGGCGACAAGTTCCGGGCTCTGTGCCACGGTAACCCTGCACAGATTTCTGGGCTGTGTGATGTGGTCGCCCTTCACTGAGTTTCAGGCTGTGTGCTACGGTCGCCCTTCACTGAGTTTCGGCCTGGGTGCCTTGGTCGCCCTTCACAAAGGTCCGGGCTTTGTGCCTTGTTTGCCCTGCGACAAGGTCCAGCCTGTTTGCCGTAGTCACCCTGTGCTGAGGTCCGGGCTGTGTTCTGAAATCGGCTAGTGACGAGTTCCATTTTCTGTGCCACGGTCGCCCTTCACTGAGATTTGGACTGTGTGCTGCAGTCGCCCTGTGCCAAATTCTGGGTTATGTGTTGCGGTAGCCTTCATTCGAGGTCCGTGCTGTTTGCTAGAGTTGCCCTCCATCAAGGTCCGGTATGTGTGCTGTGGTCGCCCTTCAATGAGGTTCGGGCTGTGTCCCTCGGTCACCCTTCACTGACGTTCAGGCTGTGTGCAGCGGTCGCCCTGCTCGATGTCCATGATGTATGCCACGGTCGCCCTGTGCCTCGGTCCCGCCTGTGTTCTACGATCGCCCTTGGTCGAAATCCGGGCTGTGTTCTGCAGTCGGCTAGAAACGAGCTACTGGATGTGTGCCGCTGTTACCCTTCACTGTGTTTCGGGCAGTGTGCCACGGTCGCCCTTTGCCAAGTTCCGGGCGGTGTGCCGTGTTCGCCCTGTGCCGAGCTCTGGCCTGTTTGCTGTGGTCGCCATGTGCCGAGGTCTGGGCTGTGTTCTGTGGTCGGCTAGTGACGAGTTATGCACCCTGTGCTGCAGGCTCCCTGTACAGATTTCTGGGCTGTGTTCTGCGGTCGCCCTGTGCCAAGGTCCAGGCTGTGATCTGCGGTCGGCTGGAGACGAGTTCCAGGCTGTGTACTGCAGTTGCCTTTCACTGAGGTTCGTGCTGTGTTCTGCAGTCACCATGCGCAGAGATCCGGCCTGTGTGCCACGGTCCCCTGTGCTGAGGTCCACACTGTGTGCCATGGTCGCCCTGCACCAAGGTGCGGCCTGTGTGCCTCAGTAGCCTTGAACCGAGTTCCGGGCTGTGTGCCATGGTAGCCTTCTGCATAGTTCCGGGCTGTGTGCCGTGGTCACCCTGTTCTGAGGTTCGGGCTGTGTGCCGTGGTTGCCATCTCCCCAGGTCCGGGCTGTGTGCCGCCGTTGCCCTTTGCCCAGGTCCGGCCTGTGCTCTGACCTCGGCTTGTGACCTGTTCCCAGCTCTGTGCCACGGTTCCTCTTTGCCAAGGTCCGGGCTGTGTGCCGCGGTAGCCTTCTCCAGAAATCTGGGCTGTGTTCCATGGTCCCCCTGCGCTGAGGTCCGGGCTGTGAGCCGCAGTCGCCCTGAGCCAATGTCCGGCCTTTCTTCCGCAGACGCCCTGCTCCAATGTCCAGCCTGTGTGCCACGGTCATCCTGCACCGAGGTCCAGCCTATGTGCCGCTGTCGCCCTGCGCTGAGGTCTGGCCTGAATGACACCGTCTCCCTGCTCCGTGGTCCAGGCTGTGTTCCACGGTAGCCTTCTCCAGAGTTCCGAGCTGTGTGCCGTGGTCCCCCAGCGCTGAGGTCCAGGCTGTGTGCCACGATCACCCTGAGCTGATGTCCAGCCTGTATTCTGCAGATGCCCTGGGTCAAGGTCCGGCCTGTGTTCCACTGTCACCCGTCTCCAAGTTCCGGACTGTGTTCCACGGTCGGCTAGCAACGCGTTCCAGGTTGTTTGATGGGGTCGCCCTTCACTGAGCTTCGGGCAGTGTACCTCAGTCGCCTTTCACCAGGTTCCGGGCTGTGTTCCTTGGTCGCCCTGTTAAAATGTCCGGCCCGTTTGCTCTAGTCACCATGCGCTGAGGTCCAGGCTGTGTTCCGCCGTGGTCTAGCGATGAATTCGGACATCTGTGCCGCTGTCACCCTGCACAGATTTCTGGGCTTTATGCCGCGGTGCCTCTTTGAAAAGGTCCAGGCTGTGTGCCACGGTAGCCTTCCCCAGATGTCCGGACTGTGTGCCGCGGTCCCCCTGCGCTGAGGTCCGGGCTGTGTGCCACAGTCACCCTGCACCAAGATCCAGCNCAGGTTCCGGGCTGTGTTCCTTGGTCGCCCTGTTAAAATGTCTGGCCCGTTTGCTCTAGTCACCATGCGCTGAGGTCCAGGCTGTGTTCCACCGTGGTCTAGCGATGAATTCGGGCATCTGTGCCGCGGTCGCCCTGCACAGATTTCTGGGCTCTATGCCGTGGTGCCTCTTTGAAAAGGTCCAGGCTGTGTGTCACGGTAGCCTTCCCCAGATGTCTGGGCTGTGTGCCGCGGTCCCCCTGCGCTGAGGTCCGTGCTGTGTGCCACAGTCACCCTGCACCAAGATCCGGCCTGTGCCGAGGTCACCCTGTGCCGATTTCTGGCCTGTGTGCCATGGTCACCCTTCTCCGCGTTCCGGACTGTGTTCCTCGGTTGGCTAGCAACGAGTTCCAGGCTGTGTGCTTTGGTCACCCTGCGACAAGATCAGGCCTGTTTGCCGTAGTCACCCTGTGCCAAGGTCAGGGTTGTTTTCCTCCGTTGGCTAGCGATTCATTCTGGGCTCTGTGCCGCAGTCACTCTGCACAGATTTCTGGGCTGTGTGCTGCGGTCACACTTCACAGAGGTTTGGGCTGTGTGCCGTGGTAGCACTGTGCCGATGTTTGGGCTGTGTGCTACGGTCACCCTGCGCCCAGGTCCGGGCTGTGTTCCGTGGTCAGCTGGCGACGATTTCCGAGCTGTGTGCCTCAGTCGCCCTTCACTGAATTTCAGGCTGTGTGCTGCCGTCGCATTGCACCGAGGTTCGGGCTGGGTGCCATGTTAGCCTTGTGCCGAGGTCGAGGCTGTGTGCTGAGGTAGCCTTGTGCCGAAGTTCGGGCTGTGTGCTGTGATCGCCCTTCACTGAAGATTGGGCTGTGTGCCGCGGTTGCACTGCGCCGAGTTTCGGGCTATGAGCCATATTAGCCTGGCACCGAGGTCCAAGCTGTGTGCCGCGGTCGCCATTTCCCCAGGTCCGGGATGTGTGCTGCGGTTGTCCTGTGTTGAGGTCTGGTCTGTGTTTGGCCCTCGGCTTGCGACATGTTCCCGGCTCTGTGCAGCGGTTCCTCTTTGCCATTGTCCGGGCTGTGATTAGTGGTAGCCTGCTCCAGAGGTCCGGGCTGTGTGCCACGGTCCGCCTGCGCTTAGGTCCGGGCTGTGTGCCTCGGTCACCCTGAGCTGATGTCCGGCCTGTCTGCTACAGTTGCCCTGCGCCCAGGTCTGGCCGAAGTGCCGCTGTCGCCCTGTGCTGAGGTCCGGCCTGAGTGCCATGGTNCTATAGTCCTTGGGATCGTACAGAGTCAGACAAAACTGACACATCTTAGCACGAGCACCTCCATGAATCAGGGCTTCCCTGGTAGCTTGGTGGTAAAGAATTTGTCTGCAATTTAGGAGATGCAAGTTCGATTCCTGCGTCAGGAAAATTCCCCCCAGAGAAAGAAATGGCCACCCACTCCAGTATTCTTGCCTGGGAAATCTCATCTACTGAGGAGCCTGCCAGTCCAGGGGTTCACAAAAGAATCAGACACAACTAAGCAACAGAACAACAGTATATGAATGTGGAAAAGGTTTAGTGACTTCCAAAATTAGAATTAAGAAGAGACGTTTTTGAGAGTCAGGTTTAAACTCAACTAATAAAATAGTTCCAAAACTGCCTGACCTCCATAAAGAATGTTATTTCAAGAAGTTCTCAATTATCACAAGTGTTCAAACACACATTAGATACAGCATTCTATAAAAATGGTCCTTATTTGTCACTTTTTTCTCCCTTTCAACTTTTCAGGACATAAACCATACTTTAGTCTGTATGGGCTGCTGTAACAAGAATAGTAACAACTAGGAGTTTTTAACATCAAACGTTTATCTCACGGTTCTGAAGACTGGGAAGTCCAAGATCAAGGCACTGGTCTATTCAATTGAGTGAGGATTCATTTTCTGGTCTTCTCACCATGTCTTCACGTGGTAGAAGCATCAAGAGACTTCTTTGGTTGCTTTTTTAAGAACACTGATCTCATTCACTGGGACTCCATTCTCATGACTTAATGCTCTCCNTTCATTTTCTGGTCTTCTCACCATGTCTTCACGTGGTAGAAGCATCAAGAGACTTCTTTGGTTGCTTTTTTAAGAACACTGATCTCATTCACTGGGACTCCATTCTCATGACTTAATGCTCTCCAAAAGGCCACACCTTCTATTACCATCACCTTGGGGTTAGGATCTCAACATACAAATCTAGGAGAGGGACATACATTCAGTCCATCAAACCAGCTTAAATCCAAAATGTTCAAGCTGTTCCTTCTTGTACAAGTTCTTTTTGGAAACATTTGTTATTCCCTACCCCTTATCCAGCTCTATATTCATACCAGTTTCTGACATATGTGAATAGAATAAAGTAAGATAAATTTTCATCTTTACTTTGGTGTTGTATTCATGACTCTGTAGACAAAGTCTTATTGAGACAGAATCAGTATAAAGTATGTAGCTTCACAACAGTCAGGGAAAGAAATTGAGAAAAGGGGTAAAGAGAGTGCAAAATCCAGAAAAAGAAAAATGATGAAGATTTAAGTTTTCTGTAATTATAATAGATTTGATATGCAATCTGTACATTCTCATTACCTGTTTTTCATATTGGATTAGGACTGTGGTGTATAGAGATGTGGTATTAATTATAAGAATTGTTATGAATTGTTTGTGTGTGTTTTAGTGATTCAGCACTGTCTGATACTTTGTGACCCCATGGACTGTAGCCCACCAGGATCCTCCATCCATAGAATTCTCTAGGCAAAAATACTGGAGTGGGTGGCCATTTCCTTCTCTAGGGAATCTTCCCTACCCAGGGATTGAGCCTGGGTCTCCTGCATTACAGACAGATTCTTTACCATTTGAACCAAAAGGGAAGCCCTTAAAAACTTGTTACTGTTGTTATTATTGTTTAGTATGTAAGTCACATCCCACTCTTTGCAACTGCATGAACTGTCACATGCCAGGATTCCCTGTCCTTCGCTGTCTCCTGGAGTTGGCTTAAACTCATGTCCATTGAGTCAGTGATGTAATCTCATCCTCTGTTGCCCCGTTCTCCTCCTGTCCTCAATCTTTCCTAGCACCAAAGTCTTTTCCAATGAGTCAACCCTTCACATCATGTGGCCAAAGTATTAGAGCTTCTTAGATGTGGGATTAATATTGGAAGATGAGCAATAGATCTGAAGGAAAAAAATAATTTGTTAAGCTCCCATACTTACAAATCCCTAGCTATACTGTCTTCAGTACAGAGCAAACTTCTTGAGCCTCAGATCCCAATCTGTAAACTTGGGATGGCAATGCAGTCTTGTTTGATCATTGAAGGATCAAGTGAGATAACAAATGTAAACAATGATGATGCTTCATAATCAATCAATAAAAATCACCTCCTTTTTGTTAGAATGAAATGAGATGAGAGAATACACCCTCTCAGAGGTGTCAGATACAGTAGGGATTAATAGCTTTAGATAACTACCTTCTAGAGTGATTTTGCACGAGTTTGTGTCTTGGACTTGAAGTCAAGTAAACAAAAAACAAAACAACCAAATCCAGCCTTTATTAGGAAAGCAATAAACTTCAACCCTGTGAGTTACAGCTAATATTTGACACTGAAGGCAGCATAGAGAACTGGGAATACAGGGCAAGATTGGGTGTGAGTTTATATATGTGTGCATGTGTGTATGTGAGTGAGGTTATGAGTTGATGTGGATGCTTGTGTGTGTTTATGGTTGTCAATTTATGTGAATGTTCTTGTGTGTGTTTGGGGAAGGGGAGAAGACACAATGGTCTCTGAGAACAGAAATAACATGATGAATAAGCAAATGCAGTTGAACAGTAGTTACATAGCATCACTAACACCATAGGAGGAAAGGGATATGAATACCACCACGATATGTTAAGATTACATGGTTTTCACCCCCCTTACACCTTTTGGTTCTTTTGTTTATTTGCTTGCTTTTATTTTTTGTCTTGCATTAAAAGTAGTAAGTTTTTTATTATATATTGGAATATAATTGATTAGCAATATATTAGTTTCAGGTACATAGAAAATGATTCAGTGATACATGTATCTACTTTTTTTCAAATTCTTGTTCCATTTAGGCTGTGACCCGATATTGAGCAGAGTTCCTTGTGTATCCAATAGGTCTTTGTTAGTTATCCATTTTAACCATTGCAGTGTATCCATGCCAACCCCAGACTCACCCCTTTAGAGCTTTTGAGATTGTGAGAGGTTTCTTGGATAAGTTCAGATGAAGTAAGAATGAAATATCTACACCCAATGATGGTGACTACACAGAGCACAAGTTTTGCCAGCTGCATGCATAAATAGATGGGAATGAATGGGGGATAAATTTCAGCATACAGCCTGCTTGCCAAGTCACGGGCCCACCTTGAGAGCTGCCTCCTCAGAGGAAACAAGTGTCTAATTATGTTTTATTTCTTCTCATTTATATAAAGATGCTCTATGGGAACCTGGTGGTCCTGCCTAGACCAGTATCTCCAGGCCATACTAGAGAAATGGGAAACAAGGGTAGGTAGCACTGCATTCTTCTTTCATATTTTTTGAAGTGTGAATATTGACTCACAATACAAAGATATAAGGCTAAAAATGAACAATGAGGGACTCATAGAGAAAAGGTAGTTTCCCCCAAAGTTTTGTTTTTTTTGAGAAAAATAATCCCCTTAGAATTATTAAAAAGTGTGTACTAAAGTGTTATGTACTGAGTGAAAGTGAAAGTGTGAGTTGCTCAGTCTTGAGGGACTCTTTGAGACCCCATGGACTGGTAGCCTGGCAGGCTCCTCTGTCCATGGAATTCTCCAATCAAGGGTTGCCATTCCCTTCACCAGGGGACCATCCTGACCCAGGGGTCGAACCTTGATCTCCTGAACTGCAGGAAGATTCTTTACCCTCTGAGGCTGGACTGAGTGATGTTCCCCAAATAAACATGTTCAAGCCTTAATCTCCAGTGTGACTATTTGGGGTTAGTGTCTGTGAGGAAGTGATAAAAGTTAAATTAGGTTCTAATTTCAGGGCCCTAATCCTGTAGGGCTGGTGCCTTATAAGAAGAGGAAGAGATACCAGGCCTCTCAGTCACATAAGGACACAATAAGAATTTGGCTGTTCGCAGGACAATTAGTCCAGATGTTTGAGGAAATAAAGTTCTATTGTTTAAATGACCCAGTCTGTGGTATTTTGCTGTTTTAGGTAGCCCAAGCTGATTTATACATGTGGCTTCTTTATAAGAGCACAAACATGATTATTTCTTATTACATAGTCAAAATTCCACAAAAAGCTATGATCCAAGTCCTGTGTTCTTTGCTGATAGACCCAAGGATTAATGTATATGGCCAAGCCTTACATTATTTCTCTAAATGCATTTTAGTTAATTCAAACTTCTACAACAAAACACCATCATATGTGTGCTTTAAATGACAGACATTTATTTCTCACAGTTATGGGATTGGACATCTGAGGTCAGCATTCCAGTCAGGTTCCAGTCAGGTTCTCTTCCTGTTCTTTCCCGTCAGCCTTTCCATGTGGAAAAGGCTTGCATGGCCTTTCTTCCAAGCATGTGAATGGAGAGAGAGATGTTGATTTCCCTTCAGATTCTTATAAGCACACTGATCACATTATGAGGGCTCCCACCCTCACTACCTAACTTAATCCTAAATGCCTCCTAAAAGCTCCACTGGCTCACCCAAGTATCTTCACACTGTGAATTAGAACTTAAATATATGAGTTTTCTAAGGATATAAATGGCCAGTCCATAACATTTAATGTGAATTAGATGGTCATTTTTATACATGACACAAAATTATATTACCAGAATTCTGAATAACCCTCAGAGACACTTCTGAAACTAAAATTCTCTGATGCAGATGACTGGCTTTGACAAGCAGCGTAAAATTTTTACCAACTTGTATCACCTCCTTGATCTGCATTTTTCTTCAGTTTTTGCAAGCAGTACATCCTTAGTCAAGAGATACCTTAAGTAACAGGCAAATTTGGCCTTGGAGTATACAAAATGAAGCAAGGCCAAGGCTAACAGATTTTTGTCAAGAGAACTCACTGGTCATAGCAAACACCCTCTTCCAACAACACAGGAGAAGACTCTATACATGGACATCACCAGAAGGTCAATACCAAAATCAGATTCTTTTCAGCCAAAGATGGAGAAGCTCTATACAGTCAGCAAAAACAAGACTGGGAGCTGACTGTGGCTCAGATCATTAAAATCCTTATTGCAAAATTCAGACTTACATTGAATAAAGTAGGGAAAGCCACTAGACCATTCAGTTATGACCTAAGTCATATTCCTCACAATTATATAAGGAAGTCACAGATAGATTCAAGTGATTAGATCTGATAGAGTACCTGAAGGGCTACGGAGGTTCACGACATTGTACAAGAGGTAGTGATCAAGACAATCCCTAAGGAAGAAAAATGCAAAAAAGGCAAAATGCTTGTCTGAAGAGGCCTTACAAATAGCTGAGAAAAGAAGAGAAATGAAAGGCAAGGAGAAAAGGAAAGATATATCCATTTGAATGCAGGGTTCCAAAGAATAACAAGGAGAGATAAGAAAACCTTCCTCAGTGATCAATGCAAAGAAATAGAGGAAAACAATAGAATGGGAAAGACTAGAGACCTCTTCAAGAAAATTAGAGATACCAAGGGAACATTTCATGCAAAGATGGACACAATAAAAGAAAGAAATGATATGGACCTAACAGAAGCAGAAGATATTAAGAAGAGGTAGCAAGAATAAACAGAACTACACAAAAAAGTTCTTTATGACACAGATAATAATGATGGTATGATCACTCACCTAGAGCCAGACATCCTGGAATGAGAAGTCAAGTGGGCCATAGGAAGCATCACTACAAACAAAGCTAGTGGAGATGATGGAATTCCAGTTGAGCTATTTCAAATCCTAAAAGATTATGTTGTTAATGTGCTATACTCAATAAGCCAGCAAATTTGGAAAACTCAGCTATGGTCACAGAACTGGAAAAGGTCAGTCTTCTTTCCAATCCCAAAGAAAGGCAATGCTCAAAGAAAAGAATGCTCAAACTACCACACAATTGCACTCATTTCACATGCTGGCAATATAATGCTCAAAATTCCCCAAGCAAGGCTTCAACAGTATGTTTACCATGAAATTCCACATATTCAAGCTGGATTTAGAAAAGGCAGAGGAACCAGAGATCAAATTGCCAATATCCACTGCTGCTGCTGCTGCTAAGTCGCTTCAGTCGTGTCCGACTCTGTGCGACCCCATAGACGGCAGCCCATCAGGCTCCCTCGTCCCTGGGATTGTCCAGGCAAGAACACTGGAGTGGGTTGCCATTTCCTTCTCCAATGCATGAAAGTGAAAAGTGAAAGTGAAGTTGCTCAGTCATGTCCGACTCTTCACAATCCCATGGACTGCAGCCCACCAGGCTCCTCCAACATCCACTGGATCATCGTAAAAGCAAGAGAGTTCCAGAAAAACATATACTTCTGCTTCATTGACTATGCCAAACATTTGACTCTGCGTATCACAACAAACTGTGGAAAATTCTTAAAGCGATTGGAATACCGNCCACCAGGCTCCTCCAACATCCACTGGATCATCGTAAAAGCAAGAGAGTTCCAGAAAAACATATACTTCTGCTTCATTGACTATGCCAAACATTTGACTCTGCGTATCACAACAAACTGTGGAAAATTCTTAAAGCGATTGGAATACCGGAACTCTTTACCTGACTCCTGAGAAATCTGTATGCCAGTCAAGAAGAAACAGTTAGAACCAGATATGGAACAACAGACTGGTTCCAAATTTGGAAAGAAATACATCTCGCATACAGGGTTATTGTTACCATCTTTCTAAATTCCATATACATGCATTAGTATACTATATTGGTGTTTTTCTTTCTGGCTTACTNGTGCCGTGGTAGCCTTCTGCATAGTTCTGGTCTGTGTGCTGCGGTCGCCCTGTTCCGAGGTCCGGGCTGTTTGCCGCCGTCGCCCTTTGCCCAGGTCCGGTCTGTGTTCTGATCTTGGCTTGCCACCTGTTCCCGGCTTTGTGCCACAGTTTCTCTTTGCCAAGGTCCGGGCTGTATGCTGCAGTAGCCTTCTCCAGAAATCCGGGCTGTGTTCCATGGTCCTCCTGTGCTGAGGTCCGGGCTGTGAACCGTGGTCGCCCTGAGCCAATGTCCGGCCTTTGTTCCGTAGATGCCCTGCTCCGAGGTCCGGCCTGTGTACCGCGATCGCCCTGTGCCAAGATCCGGTCTGTGTGCCATGGTGACCCTGCGCCGAGGTCTGGCCTATGTGCCGCTGTCGCCCTGCGCTGAGGTCCGGCCTGAGTGACACCGTCACCCTGCTCCGTGGTCTGGGATGTGTTCCACGGTAGCCTTCTCCAGAGGTCCGGGTTGTGTGCCATGGTCCTCTTGCACTGAGGTCCAGGCTGTCTGCCACGGTCGCCCTGAGCCGATGTCCAGCCTGTATTCCACAGACGCCCTGGGCCGAGGTCCGGCCTGTGTTACACTGTCACCCTTTTCCAAGTTCCGGACTGTGTTCCACGGTCGGCTAGCAACTCATTCTATGCTGTGTGATGGGGTTGCCCTTCACTGAGTTTCCGGCTGTGTGCCTCAGTTGCCCTTCACCAGGTTCCGGGCTGTGTTCCTTGGTCGCCCTGTGACAATGTCTGGCCTGTTTGCCATAGTCACCCTGCGCTGAGGTCCAGGCTGTGTTCCGCCATGGGCTAGCGATGAATTCGGGGCTCTGTGCCACGATCGCCCTACACAGATTTCTGGGCTCTATGCCATGGTTCCTCTTGGAAAAGGTCAAGGCTGTGTGCCACGGTAGCCTTCCCCAGATGTCCGGGCTGTGTTCCGTGGTCCCGCTGCGCTGAGGTCCGGGCTGTGTGCCACAATCACCCTGCACCAAGATCCAGCGTGTGTGCCATGGTCACCCTGTGCGGAGGTCTGGCCTGTGTTCCACGGTCACCCTTCTCCAAGTCCCGGACTGTGTTCTGTGGTCAGCTAGCAAGGAGTTCCAGGCTGTGTGCCTTGGTCACCCTGCGACAAGGTCAGGCCTGTTGGCCGTAGTCACCCTGCGCCGAGGTCCGGGCTGTGTTCCGCCGTCGGCTAGCGATTCATTCCAGGCTCTGTGCCGCAGTCGCCCTGCACAGATTTCTGAGCTGTGTGCTGCGGTCACACTTCACAGAGGTTCTGGCTGTGTGCTGTGGTAGCCCTGTGCCAAAATTTGGGCTGTAAGCCGCGGTCGCCCTGTGCCGAGGTCCGGGCTGTGTTCCTCAGTTGGCTGGCGACGATTTCTGAGCTGTGTTCCACAGTAGCCCTTCAATGAATTTCAGGCTGTGTTCTGCCATNATAAACAGAGTTGGAAAGAAAGGAGTTTTTTTTAAGAAAAAAAACTTTAACAAATAAAAATTGGAAGACTTTATATAAAAATTCAGTTTTCCCAGTTTTCTTTAAAATGAAACATATGACCCACTTTACAACATGGTAAAAATCAGTGGGGTTTAGTAGCATTTACTCCATTTGTACAGATATCCACTCCCCATAGACCATATTGTTTGCCACCCCTAATGTGAAGGTCAATACATGGTACCACTCATCTCTGCTCTTCTACTGTATTTTGTTTGTTTGTTTAATTTAAGTATAGTTGATTTACAGTGTTTGTATTAGTTTCAATTATACAACAAATTGATTTACTGATATATGTTCTTTATATATATATATATATATATATAGTTGTATATTATTCTTTTTCAGATTCTTTTCCATTATAGGTAATTTCAAGATATTGAATATAGTTCTATACATGTAAGACCTTGTTGTTTATGTCCTCTACACAGCGTGTATGTGTTGATCTCAGCCTTCTAATTTATTTCTACCCCACCTTTTTCCTTTGGGATAGCCATAAATTTATTTTCTATGTCTGTGAGTCTATTTCGGTTTTGTAAATAAGCTCATTTGAGTAATTTTTTTAGCTTCCACATATAAGTGATATCATATGATATTTGTCTGTCTGACTTACTTCACTTATATGATAATCTCTAGGTCTATCTGTGTTGCTGCAATTGGCAGCAACAAAAATATCATTTTTTCTTATGACTAATATTTTGTTGTATATATGGAGTATTCTTTATCCATCCATCAATGGGCTTTTAGGTTGCTTCCATATCTTGGCTGTTGGCAAAGTAATGGTGGTAAATAATGCTGCAATGAACATTGGGGTACATATATCTTTTTGAATTAGAGTTTTCATCTTTTCTGGATATATGCCCAGGAGTGGGATTGGTGGGGATCATGTGTAACTCTATTTTAATTTTTTAAGGAACCGCCATACTGTTCTCAATAGTGGTTGTACAAATTTACATTCCCATCAATAGTTTAGGAGGGTTCCCTTTTTTCCACACCCTCTTCAGCATTTTTTATTGTAGATTTTTAATGATGGCCATTCTGACTGGTGTGAGGTGATACCTCTCTGTAATCTTGCTTTTCTTTAATAATTAGTGTTGTTGAGCATCTTTTCACATACTTTCTGGCCATCTGTATGTCTTCTTTGGAAAAGTGTCAGTTTGTGTCTTTTGCTTATTATTATTATTTTTTAAAAATATTGAGATGTATGAGCTGGTTGTAGTTTTTAGGTATTAATCCCTTGTTGGTTGCATCATTTGCAAATATTTCCTCCTAGTCCATAGGTGGTCTTTTCATTTGTTTTGTGATTTCTTTGGCTGTGCAAAACTTTTAAGTTTAATTAGGTCTTATTTATTTAATTTTGCTTTTGCTTCCATTACTCTAGGAGACAGATCCAAAAAACTATTGCTGCAATTTTTGTCAAAGAGTGTTCTGCTTACTGTTTCCTCTAGGAGTTTTATAGCCTTACATTTAGGTGTTTAATCTATTTTGAGTTTGTTTTTGTATACGGTATTAAAAATGTTCTAATTTCATTCTTTTAAATGTATCTATCCAGTTTTCCCAGCACCACTATTGAAGAGACTCCATTGTATACTCTTGTATTCTCCACTGTATAAACTTGCCTGCTTTTTTGTAGATTAATTGACCATAAGTACATGACTTTATAGGACTTCCCTGGTGGCTCAGACGGTAAAGCATCTGTCTGTGATGAGGGAGACCTGGGTTCAAGTCCCGGGTTGGAAGATCCCCTGGAGAAGGAAATGGCAATCCACTCCAGTACTGTTGCCTGGAAAATCCTATGGACAGAGGAGCCTGGTAGGCTACAGTCTATGGGGTCGCAAAGAGTCGGACACGACTGAGTGACTTCACTTTCACATGACTTTATACCTGGGCTTTCTATCCTGAAGAAAGGGTTTTTTGGTTTTTTTTTTTCAGAGAGAAAAAAGGCAGAAATTGTCAGACATAGCTTGTTAAAATGCCATTTCAAATTTGGCCCTAAATTACTATTTTTTGGGGAAAATTTCATTGATATATAACATATATAGCAAAGTGCATACATTATAAGTAAAAGCTTCATGAATTTTTCCAAGGCAAACATACAACATGAAAACAACATATAGATAAAGAAGCAGAATATTAGTAGCATCTCAGAAAGACCCAATTTGTATCCCCTCCAAATCACCACCACCCTCCAAAGTACCTGCTATTCTGCTTTCTACTTCTGTGTGTAAGTTCCTGATCTATCTTTGTTAAACAAATACGTTTACCATGTTTATACTTTACCTTTTGTTGAAATGCTTTTGTTTCTTTGGTGGTCTCTTGCTTATCCTTTTATAGTACTTCATTTGTGACTTGTTTTTCATTCCTTTATCTTTGCACTGCACTTTATTCATAGCTCTTCTATAACATACAATAACACAGAGTGATATATTTTTAAAGTAATTAGTGCATGCATACAAACTGGTAAACTCCTTGGGGTGGTTGGTTCATTAATCTTTGACTTCTTTCACATTTAGCATAGTGATTTGAATAGTAAACTTTAGAACAATTTTTAAAAATTATTGTATAGTGTTTGAAAATTATAATGGGATATAATGGAATATAATGGCATAAGACAGAGGATTCAGCTTCCTCATTTGAAAAAAACTTCCTAGGCAGGCCAGTAAATTCCACCCTGTATAAATTGCACAAGTAAATTCCACACTAGGGGCCTCAGAGTCATTGTAAAGAATCTGAGTTTCTACGTATGAATATTGGGCTTTGTTTATAGGCTACATAAATAATATATCTCATATATATGTATACTGTTTTTACTTATGCATATTTTAAATGCATGCATATGCAGCTATGGTTAGTAAAGTATAATATAAAGTTATGGCTGAATTTATGTTAGTTTTTTGACATTATATAATTTTCATCTAGATGACACTAAAGTTGATTTTTAAAATATTTTTTTTCATATTTGGTATCCTCAACTATTTGTTTCCATGGGAAGAATTAAAAGATTTTTTTTTTCATTTGAGGAGTGACATGATTATATATGTGGCTTAGGGCTTGAGGACAGTATGGAATACTTAATTTTTTTTTCAGAACATCTAGCAGTGTGAGATTGAAATGTGTGATAAGCTTGTATTAAATATATTAGTAGTTTTGAGTTATTTAACATTGGATATGCTTGTGTTAAAAAGAGTTTCATGTTCCATCTTATTTTAAGTAGGCTATTTCTTTTAAGACGTATCTTTTAAAATGTTGAGTAGCCTTATTTTCATGCCCCTGAATCAGATCTTCAGAATTAGCTTTTTCTTTCCAAGTAAATACAATAATCAATATCTGTTATAGATCTGTAATCTCTGATTAGAAGCCCTTGGGATCAGATATGATGGGAAATTTAGAATTTGGATTTTAGAAAAGCAATATAGCACATATGTGATATGTTATATAATAACTTTTCTTTGGAGAAGACTCTTGAGAATCCTTTGGACTGCAAGGAGTTCCAACCAGTTCATCCTAAAGAAAATCAGTCCTGAATGTTCATTGGAAGGACTGATGTTGAGGCTGAAACTCCAATATTTTGGCCACCTGATGCAAAGAGCTGACTCATTTGAAAAGACTCTGATGCTGGGAAGATTGAAGGCAGGAGGAGAAGGGGACGACAGAGGATGAAATGGTTGGATGGCATCACCAACTCAGTGGACATAAGTTTGGGGAAAGTCTGGCAGTTGGTGATGGACAGGGAGGCCTGGTGTGCTTCAGTCCATGGGGTCGCAAAGAGTCACACATGACTGAGCGACTGAACTGAAGTGAACTGATATAATACTCCAGGTGGGGTCTGGAGCACCACTGTGCAATTATGCACATGAATATTTCTTCAGTGAAACAAATGAATAACCAGATTGGATTAGAAAAATAATTGACCAAGATTAACCTGACATCAGCTTATGGCAGGTTTTGTCATATAGTGAATTTTGGTGCCAAAATTTACAAAAAGTCTTTAAATTTTTAGAACTTTTTAAGTTTTGGGTTGTGAGTATGGGATGATAGACCTGTAAAAATATGTGGACTTTTAAAGGCTATTGCCTTGTAAGTATATTTTGCCTTGTTATTTTTTCAGATTCGTTAACTTGACATATTTTCACTTTTTTAAAGGAATAATAGAAACTTCAGAAATAATTGCTGTTTTGAAATCACTGGGTATAAATGTTTCTGAAACTCAAGCAAAAAAGATTATACAAAGGTCAGCCCCTACCCTTATTTTTAATAGTTTTAATTTTTGTTTAATATGTAACTGGTGGTCATAAGTACAGCTTCTTTCTTCTCTTCCTTCATTTCTTTCCTTTCTTTTTAGTTCTGATAACATCACCTTTTACTGACAATGTTTTAAGAAAGATCCCTAAGAAATTTGTTGAAATGCTATTGACTAACAAAACAGGAAGTATTCTTTTTAAAGTCCTCAGAGAAAGATTCTTCCCACTTCTAGTTCAAAGAATGGTTTTAATTCTCTTAAGTAATTGATTAAAATTTTCTTTAATTTTGTTGAAGTACAAAAAAGTACATAATGTATGTATCCAACTTGATGGATTTGTTGGAAGTGTATACCCAGGAGGGCTTCCCTGGTGGCTCAGTGGTAAAGAATCTGCCTGCCAGTGCAGGAGACGTGGCTTTGATCCCTGCGTTGGGAATATCCCCTGGAGGAAGAAATGGCAACCCACTCCAGTATTCTTGCCTGGAGAATCCCATGGACAGAAGAGCCTGGCGGGCACAGTCCATGGGCTTGCAAGGAGTCTGACATGACTGAAGCGACTTAGCATACACACACACACACACCCGGGAAACCATAACCATAATCTATGCCATAAACATATCCATCACTTCTTAAAGTTTATTCCTACCCTCTTATTATTGTTATTATTTTTATGATATGAACACTTTCTTATAGTTAAAACTTAAATTTACTTGTTTTTTAAATTTGGGTGTAACTGATGCATAATATTATATTAATTTCAAATGTATAACATAATGATTCAATATATGTATATACTGTGAAATGATCACCACGATAGGTCTAGTTAACATCAGTCACTGTATACAGTTATAGACTTTTTTCATGATGAGAACTTTTAAGATCCCACTTAGCAACTTTAGGGGCTTCCCTGGTGGCTCAGAGGTTAAAGAGTCTGCCTGCAATGCGGGAGACCTGGGTTTGATCCCTGGGTTGGGAAGATCCCCTGGAGAAGGAAATGGCAACCCGCTCCAGTACTCTTGCCTGGAGAATCCCATGGAGGGAGGAGCCTGGTAGGCTACAGTCCATGGAGTCGCAAAGAGTCGGACACGACTGAGCAACAAACTACTACTACTACCAGCAACTTTAGAGTATGCAACATAGTATTATTAACTATAGTTATCATGCTGTACGTTATATCCTTGATGTTTTAATTTTTGTGCCTTTGACCATCCACTTTACCCATTTCACCCACCTCCTAACCCTCTCCACCTCTGGTAACCACCAATATGTTTTCTCTATCTATAAGATCTTTTTCTTTCTGTTCTTTCCACATATAAGTGAGATCATATAGTATTTGTCTTTGTCTGTCTGACCTATTTTACTTAGCATCATACCCTTCAAGTCCATTCATGTTGTTGCAAATGGTGAGATTTCCTTCTTTATGATAGAATTTACCAGGGTTACCATCTGGTCCTGGACTTTTCTTTGTGGGTACATTTTTGTTTACTGATTCAATCTGTTCAGTCATTCCTCTGTTCAGATTTTCCATTTCTTCATGATTCAGTCTTGCTAGGTTGTATATTTCTAGGAATTTATCCAGTTCTTTTAGATTTTACAATTAGTTGGCATATAATTGTTCATAGTAGTGTCTTATAACCCATTGTGTTCCTGTGGCGTCAGTCTTAATGTCTCCTAATTCTTTTCTGGTTTTATTTATTTGAGTCTTTTCTCTCTGTTTTTAGTTAGTCCAGCTAAAAGTTTGCCAATTTGGTTTACCTTTTTAAACAAACAAGCTTTTAATTTTGGTGATCTTTTGTTCTATGGCTTTAGGTTTTGGTATTTATTTCTGCTCTGATCTTTATTATTTTTTTCCCCTCTGCTAACTTTGGGCTTAGTTTTTTCTTCTATTCTAATTCCTTGAGGGATCAATTAGATTGTTTACTTGAGATCTTTCTTTAAAAAAAAAGTTGACATTCATTGCTATATGCTTCCCTCTTAGAACTGCTTTCGCCACATGCTATAAGACTTGTTGTGTTTCTATTTTCACTTCTCATAAGACTTTTTTATTTCTCTTCTGATATCTTCCTGCACCCACTGGTTGTTCAGAGGAGTGTTATTTAATATCTACATACCTGTGAATTTTCCAGTTTTCCTCTTGTTATTGATTTCTAGTTTCATACTATTGTCAGAAATGATACTTGGTATGATTTCAGTCTTAAAGTTGAGACATGATTGATCCTTGAGAATGTTCCATGTGCACTTGAGGTTATGTGTTCTTCTGCTATATTTGTTTTTTAGGCTCATTTGGTCCAATGTGTAGTTTAATTATTTCTTCACTGATTTTATGTCTGGATGGTTTATCTGTTGTTGAAAGTGGGAGAGTGAAGTCTCCTACTGTTGTTTCATTGCTGTCTGTTTCTACCTTCAGATCTGTTAGTATCTGCTTAATATATTTAGTTCAATATTTGGTTCATATAATATATATGAATATTATAATTATTATAGTCTGTTGATGAAGTGACCTCTTAATTATTATGTAGTCTCATTATTTGTCTCTTTTTATAGTTTTTTAATTAAACTCTAGTTATTCCTACTTTGGTCTATTTTGGTTTCTATCTGCATGGATTATCTTTTCCCATCCCTTCTTCTTGAGACTATGTGTATCCCTAAAGCTGAAATGAGTCTCTTGTAGGCAGCAATAAGTTAAGTGTTGTTTTTTAAAGTTTTTTCAGCCACTCAATGACTTTTGTTTGGAGAATTTAATCATTGATAAGTAAGAACTTAATATGATCATTTTCTTAATTGTTTTTTAATGGCTTGTAGTTTCTTTGCTCCTTTATTCTTCTCTAGCTGTCTTCCTTTTTGATTTTGTGACTTTGTGTAGTAATTGCTTTGGCTCCTTTCTCTTTCTCTTGTCTGTTATAGCTTTTTGCTTTGTGATTACCATGAAGCTTACATAAAACATCTTATAAAGTTGTTGAAGCTGAATACAAGTTAACTTTGCATACAAAAATTCTACCCCTTTACTATTTTCTTGGGCTCCAAAATCACTGCTGATGGTGACTGCAGCCATGAAATTAAAAGATGCTCGCTCCTTGGAAGGAAAGCTATGACAAACTTAGATAGCATTAAAAAGCAGAAATATTACTTTGCCAACAAAGGTCCATATAGTCAGAGCTATGATTTTTCTAGTAGTCATATATAGATGTGAGAATTGGATCATAAAGAAAGCTGAGCACCAAAGAATTGATGCTTTCAAACTGTAGTGTTGGAGAAGACTCTCGAGAGTCCCTTGGACTGTAAGATCAAAGTAGTCAATCCTAAAGGAAATCAGTACTGAATATTCATTGCAAGGACTGATGCTGAAACTGAAGCTCCAATACTTTGGCCACCTGATGTGAAGAACTGACTCATTTGCAAAGATCCTGATGCTGGGAAAGACTGAAGGCGGGAGGAGAAGGGGACAACAGAGGATGAGATGATTGAATGGCATCACCAACTCAATGGACATGAGTTTGGGTAGGATGGGAGTTGGTGATGGACAGGGAAGTGTAGCATGCTGCAGTCCATGGGGTAGCAAAGAGTCGAACACAATTGAGCGACTGAACTGAACTCCTTTACTACCCCCAACATTTTAATTTTTGATATTAGTATGTTTTTTAATATTGTGTACCTGTTAAGAAATTATTATAGCTACAGTTATTTTTAATACTTTTGTCTTTTATCCTTTATGCTAGAGTTAAGTGATGTATACCAGTACAGTATTAGAGTATTCTCAATCTGATGTACCTTCACCAGATAGTGTTATTCTTTCATATGTTTTCATAATATTAATTAGTGTTCTTCCATTTCAACTTAAAGAATTCCACTTAGTATTTCTGGTGAGGCAAGTCTGGGGGCGATGAACTCTCTCAGGTTTTGTTTGCCTGGGAAACTATATCTTTTTAATCCCACTCTCTCCTGAACTGTAAGATATCTGCTTAGGAGTATGCTGATAGCCTCAGGGAAGTTACCTTGTATGAAGTGAATTTTGTTTCTCTTGCTGCTTTCAAAATTCTCTCTTCTCTGTGACAATTTTTGTCTCTGACTTTTGACAATTTTAGTATAATGTGTCTTGGAGAAGTCCTCATTAGGTATGGGGACTTTTGAGTTTCATGTACTTAGATGTTCATGAAAAAGTGAAAGTGAAAGTCGCTCAGTTATGTCTGACTGTTTGCGACCCCATGGACTATACAGTCTCTGGAATTCTCCAGGTCAGAACACTGGAGTGGGTAGCCTTTTCTTTCTCCAGGGGATCTTCCCAACCCAGGTCTCCTGCACTGCAAGCGAATTCTTTACCAGCTGAGCCACAAGGGAAGTCTGAGAATACTGGAGTGGGTAGCCTATCCCTTCTCCAACAGATCTTCCCGACCCAAGAAGTGAACAGGGGTGTCTTGCATTGCAGACAGATTCTTTACCAATTGAGCTATCAAGGAAGCCTCCTCAAACCTAGGGGAAATTTTCAGCCATTTTTTAAAAAGACGCTTTCTGCCCCTTTAGGAGAAGGCAATGGCAACCCACTCCAGTACTCTTGCCCGGAAAATCCCATAGACGGAGGAGCCTGGTAGGCTGCAGTCCATGGGGTCGCGAAGAGTCAGGCATGACTGAGTGACTTCACTTTCACGCATTGGAGAAGGAAATGGCAACCCATTCCAGTATTCTTGCCTGGAGAATCCCAGGGACAGAGGAGCCTGGTGGGCTGCCGTCTATGGGGTCGCACAGAGTCAGACACGACTGAAGCGACTTAGCAGCAGCAGCAGCTGCTTTTCTCACTCTTTCTTTCTCAGACACCCATAATGTGTATATTGTTTTTCTTGATGGGGTCCATAATTTATATAGATGCTTTTCATTTTTTCTTTTATTCTTCTGTGACAGGATAATTTCAAATGATCTGTGTTTGAATTCACTGAGTCTTTATCCTTCTTAAGTCTGTTGTTGATATTCTCTATTGCATTTTTCATTTCATTCATTGTATCTTCAGCTCCAGAGCTTCTCTTTGGTTCTTTTTTTATTAATTCTGTCTCTGTTGAACTTCTCATCTTGTCCATGTGTTTCTTTTCCTCATTTCATTGAGTTGTCTATCTATGTTCTCTTATAGCTTGCTTAACTTCCTTAAAACAGTTATTTTGAATTTGTTATCAATTTGTAGACCTCCATTTCTTTGAGATCAGTTACTGAAAAGTCAGATCTCTTCAAGAAAATTAGAGATACCCAAGGGAACATTTCCTGCAAAGATGGGCTCGATAAAGGACAGAAATGGTAGGGACCTAACAGATGTAGAAGATATTAAGAAGAGATGGCAAAAATACACAGAAGAACTGTACAAAAAAGATCTTCATGACCCAGATAATCACGATGGTGTGATCACTCACCTAGAGTCAGACATCATGGAATGTGAAGTCTAGTGGGCCTTAGAAAGCATCACTACGAACAAAGCTAGTGGACGTGATGGAATTCCAGTGGAGCTATTTCAAATCCTGAAAGATGATGCTGTAAAAGTGCTACACTAAATATGTCAGTAAATTTGGAAAACTCAGTGACCAAGGACTGGAATAGGTCAGTTTTCATTCCAATCCCCAAAAAAGGCAATGCCAAAGAATGCTCAAACTACCACACAACTGCACTCATCTCACACGCTAGTAAAGTAATGCTCAAAATTCTCCAAGTCAGGCTTCAGCAATATGTGAACCGTGAACTCCCTGATGTTCAAGCTGGTTTTAGAAAAGGCAGTGGAACCAGAGATCAAATTGCCAACATCCGCTGGATCACGGAAAAAGCACGAGAGTTCCAAAAAAACATCTATTTCTGCTTTATTGACTATGCCAAAGCCTTTGACTGTNTGACTCTTAGCGACCCCATGGACTGCAGCCCACCAGGCTCCTCCGTCCATGGGATTCTCCAGACGAGAGTACTGGAGTGGGGTGCCATTGCCTTCTCCGTGGTCAGAGGTTGAGCCCTGACTAATCCAGCATGGCGAATACTGAGTCCTGGTGCCGGGCACCAGCTGGTGCCACGTGGGACTGTCACCTCCAGACTGCTGGTGTGGGGTAGAGCACGGGGCCCCCTCCTGAAAGGGAGATGGTTCAGGGAGAGAACTCCTGCCGCCCATGCCGTCTGTCCATCACACGTGTCCTAGGCGCTTGCTGAGTGATCTTCTGTCCGTACTGAGCACAGCCCGGGCATCGTCTCGGAAACAGCATGAAGGATCTGCAGCGAACTGCCTCCCACCCATTTGGGCTCTTGTGGGACATGTCGCCTGACGCTCCTAGATAAAGCTTTGTTACCACTCGCCACCTACTGACAAGACCATCTTTGACCCTGAGTCCCGGGCCTCGGGGAATCATGGGGGGGCACAGAGGGCAGGGGCACACCCCGAGCAGCTGGCTGCCCCCTGAGCACCACTGCAGCCTTCAGCCCGCACGGCTCCTTGGCAGTGGGCTTGGCAGCTGTGCCTCAGTCCAGTCTATGTGTAGACCACCCCTTGCCCATCTTTTCCTCACTGCCCCATCCTGGGAACCGAACTGCACACCCCTCTCTGTTGCCCTAACCCCTCCCGTCACCACTCACCCCTGGCCATTTCCACACAAAGGGGATCTGGGGCCCCTCGCTGTAGAATAGAGAGGTGCTGTTGGCTGGGGAGTCCACACCCTCAAACAGGACGCCCTTCTCCAGGCACACCTGTCTCAGCTCCTTGAAGCTCTGGCCCGGAGAGCAGATGATGTGGGCGTCTTTGGGGGTGGCAGGCTCCTGAGGCCCTGGGGCCCAGTAGAGGTCAGGCATGGCTGTCCTCAGACCATGGGCTCAGGCTGTGATGGATGGGAAGAGATGAGATGTACGTGCCAGGCAAAAGGAGTCAGTACAGGGCTGACTGGCCCTTGACCTCCACCTGCTTTTCTGGGAACCTCCCTGTTAGACGGAAACGGGGCACACCCTGATGGCAAACTCTCACAGAGGCTCCTGAGGCACAGAGGGAGCTCTGAGGCGGGGCCAGTCCTGGGTGGAGGCAGGGCTCTCTGCTTAGTTAAGGGGGAGGCGTGGGAGAGACATTGCTTTATGGAGAAGGAGCGTGCCATACCAACTTGGTCCAGCAGGTGGCAGGCCGTGCCGGCTTTCCTGTGGGGAGAGGGCGTGGGGTGACCTTGATTCACCTCTTAAACCAGAGAATCGAGGAGTTCTGTTGGTGAAGGGGCTCTTAGTGAGTGACAATAGTCCATGGTACCTGCACAGATTACTCATAGTCTCGCGTTTTGATGTAGAGCAGGGCTGGCAGACTTTTTCTGTGAAGAACCAGAGAGCAAATCTTTCTGGCTTGTGGGCCGTGTGACCTGCGCTGCGACTACTCAGCTTTGGGCTGTAGAGCAAAAGCAGCCACGATGACGATGCTGCGTGATGAGAGAGCAGGGCGGAGGCCCGTCCGGCTCCGTTTGCCCGGCGCAAGGGCTGACTTTCGTCCGCCCTGAACTGGCTGGCCCTGACCCTGATGTGGGTCCGCTTGCAGGGGACGTCCGTCCACCTCCCCACTCCCAGGACATGGATTCCTCATCCCCTGCAGCTGGTCTTGGGAAGTAGTTGCAAAGACAGACATTGCATTAATGAAATTCCTTCCCCTGCCAAACTCTACAAATAGGCTCTCACATTTGAGAAGAGATGATGCTCAGTGGCAGCAGTTTAATAAAAATCTGAGCTGCCTGTCTCTTATACACATCTAGATGTGTATAAGAGACAGCAACTGNTTTTTTTTTTGGGGGGGGGCTCCAAAATCACTGCAGATAGTGTTTGCAGCCATGAAATTAAAAGACGCTTACTCCTTGGAAGAAAAGTTATGACCAACCTAGATAGCATATTAAAAAGCAGAGATATTACTTTGCCAAAAAAGGTCCATCTAGTCAAGGCTATGGTTTCTCCAGTGGTTATGTATGGATGTGTGAGTTGGACTGTTAAGAAAGCTAGCACCAAAGAATTGATGCTTTTTAACTGTGGTGCTGGAGAAGACTCTTATGAATCCCTTGGACTGCAAGGAGATCCAACCAGTCCATTCTAAAGGAGACCAGTCCTGGATGTTCATTGGAAGGAATGATGCTGAGGGTGAAACTGCAATACTTTGGCCACCTCATGTGAAGAGTTGACTCACAGGAAATGACCCTGTTGCTGGGAGGGATTGGGGGCAGGAGGAGAAGGTGATGACAGAAGATGAGATGGCTGGATCGCTTTATCAGCTCAATGGACTTGGGTCTGGGTGGGCTCTGGGAGTTGGTAATGGACAGGGAGGCATGGCGTGCTGCGATTCATGGGGTTGCAAAGAGTCGGACACGACTCAGTGACTGAACTGAACTGAACTGAAAGGTATTGTGTTCTTTTGTGAGTGTCATGTTTTCTTGATTTTTCGTGTTTCTTGTATCCTTGAATTAATATATGCACATTTGATGGAGTCTGAAGTCTGAAGTCTTTCAGACTTTTCAGGGTGGTTTTCATGGGGAAACACCTTCACTTAGGTACAAGGGTGCCAAGTTGGGGGTGTGTGGTAGTTCTGATTCTGTGAAAAGCCCAGTGATATAATTTCTGTGCAACTCTTCAAGTGACATTGGCATCAGTGAAGATCACCAGGATCCTCAATGGCCAAGGCTGTAGAGGTCTGTAATGTGATGAGGACTGTTGGAGTCTTTGATGCTCAAGTCGTCTGGAAACCTCTTGATTTCCTTTTCTCCAGTGGAGCTGTCCTGGCCAAGGGGATCAGTCATGGTGCTGGATCCAGCTTGCACTGTGATGGCAGTGCAGAGGTACTGATGTGCGGGCACCTGTGGAACAGCCTTTGAGCCAGGGTCTGGAGCACAGATACTCATGGATTGACTGTAGTTCCAAGGTTCAGCATGCTGGCTAGTTCTCCCTGGCAGTGCCTTCAGTATCTGAGGTACAACCATGCATGGAGAAGCTGCAGAGCTGGGGCTTGAAGTGCAGGCTCTTGCACAGTGACTGTGGCTCTGGGGTTCAAGGCACTAACTAGCCTGTAGTCACGGTGGCTCTGGTGTGTGAGATGCAGGTGTGAACCAAGCAGCCACAGAGCAGGGATCTGAACACGTGTGCTAGAGCAGCCGTGCTGCTGGGGCCTGAAGTGTGGATGCATAGGGAAGCAGCCAGGGCTCAGGGATTATGGCAGCGACAGGCCTGGTCCCAGGATGGTGCAATAGTGGCTCCCTCTGGTGAGGGTGCACAGCATCTTCCTCTCCAGTGCGTCCACGGCAGCAACGTCTGTTGTTTACTTTGGCAGCCAAAGCTGCTAGTGTTCTGTGTGCAGCAGGCTCTGGGGTCTGCACCGATGCCACTTCAGGTTCCTTCACTCTGAAAGCCATGGGGAATCTATGGTCATTGTGGGGCCTGTTGAAGTCGTCAGTGGCAAAGGCTGCTGGGGCCCTCCATAGAGCAGGCCACTGGAGACCATGATGACACCTGCCACGTGGCTGAGGTCAATCCTCACCCTTCTTTGTTTCTTGCCGTCTCCACACATATCAGCCAAGCGAGCCTCATCAGTGATTGTTTCTGTGTGATCATTCTCCACTTTTTTTTTTTTTACTCCACTATGTTGTTATAGTTTCTTAATTGGATTCTTGAACCCTCCCAGGGATCTTCTCATTTCTGGATAGCTGTCTAGCTATAGTTTTTGCTAGTACCTTCTACTCTGCTATCTTACTAATGTTGCTAACATCTCCTTTTGTTTAAGAAAAAAGAATGGCAAAGGCAAAACTTATTACAAGACTTAAAAGAGCATTTTATAACTATTAGAGATTTAATTCACCTAGAATGTATAACAATTCTAAATATGTATGGATCTAAAAACGTAGTTTCAAATTTATGAAGCAAGATGAATCAATGATTGTAGTAAGAAAGTTTATTGCACATTTCTCAATAATAGTACAAGCACACAGGAAAATATCAGTAAAAATAGAAGATTTCAATAATACCACTGGGAAATCCCATGGATAGAGAAGTATGGTGGGCTACAGTCTATGGGGTCACAGGAGTTGGACATGACTTGGTGACTAAACCACCACCCTCAACACCATCAATCTTTACCTAACAAGCATAACTGGAATATTGCACTCAAAAGCTACAGGGTATGCATTATTTTAAGGACCCATAGAAAATTCACAAGAATTGATCATATAGTGGGTCATAAAGGAAATGTGAAAAACTAAATAGAATTTGAATCATGTAGAATATGTTCTCTAACCTTCATACAATTAAACAAGAAGTAAGGTTATTTACAATAAAACATTTTTAAAAGGATTTACAGGATAGCTTGATTTTAGGTTATTTTAGAATTGAGTTTAAGGAGATGGTCAGGGAAAAAATACTACCAGAGAGAGTCAGAAGGTATAAGGTTAAACCTCAGTCCATTTTATTCATTAATTTTTTCATTCAACATTGAGTACTTAGTGCTAAAGATGTAGAAGTGACTTAGAAATTGTCTTTCCTTTTGAAAGATCATAGGCAAGTATGAGAGAAACACATATAAGTAAATAATTTAAAAGAAATACAGAATAAATTCCATTAGTGGAATATTCTACAAAATATCTGAATCAGCATACCCTGAAACTATTAAAGTTATCAAAAACAATGAAAATCTGAGAAACCTTCATAGCCAAGAAAGTCTTAAGGAGATGTAATGACCAAATCGCTTGTGGTATCTCAGGTGGGCCCCTAAAACAAAAAAAGGACATTAAAGGAACTAAAGCCTGAACTTTAGTTAATAATAATAATATATCAATATTGGTTTATTAATTGTAACAAACATATCATAATAATATGAGATGTTACCATTAGGGGAAACTGGATGTGGGGATATGTGGGAACTCTCGGTACTATCTTAATAGATTGTACAATGAATCTCGATGAATACTCTCTAAGATCTTCTGAAAGTCTTAAACTATTCCAAAAAATAAACTTTTATTAAAGATAAGAAATTTGATGAAGCCCAAAGAAGTGGCTTCTATAATAAATATGTAGGAAGTGTTTAATTAATTTTTATAATGTTGCTAACTTTGTTATAAATATTTTTTGAATTTCAGCATTGATAGAAATGGAACAATGACAGTAGATTGGGATGAATGGAAGAACTACTTCTTGCTTCATCCTGCAAAAAATATTGATGAAATTGCTCATTTCTGGAAGCGTTCTACTGTAAGATTACTTTGTATTTTGGTCTATTTTTATTTTGCCATAAATGTCATATCTCTTATGATCACATAATCTCTTTAGACCTCACTGTCTAAAGTAACAGTACTCTTAGCAAAAAGTGTGCAAACATAGCTATCACAATAATTTTGTTTGATAAAACCTAGAACTTAATATAGATATCCATCTGCTGAAAAGGCCCACTTTGTGTTGAGAATAAATGACTCATACAGTTAATTGTCCTAGAAAAGTGGAAAAATAGTACACCCTTCTTTTTTTCACAGATACAATGTAATCAATTAGGTCTTCTGTCATAGAAAATGTAAAGTTAAAGATTAAGATTCAAAATTTAGAATCAGAAAGAATCAGCTACATAATCTGTCTGCCACTTTAATATAAGTATTTGATTAAGAGTTGTGAGGAACAAATGAGATTTAGTAATAAGCTTTTTTTCTTTTTTAGATCTCAGGTACAGGGAGTTATGTGCTTAGTTGCTTAGTCATGTCCAACTCTATGCAATCCCATGGACTATAGCCTGCCAATCCCATGGACTATAGCCTGCCAGGCTCCTCTGACCCTGGGGATTCTCCAGGCAAGAATAGTGGAGTGGGTTGCCTTTTCCTCCTCCAGGGGATCTTCCCAACCCAGGGATCAAACCCAGGTCTCCTGCATTGCAGGATTCTTTACCGTCTGAGCCACCAGGGAAGCCCGCAGGGAGTTAAGTCAGTCATTTTTCAGGGCATAATATTTGCATCCACCATTGTTAATTTTATGCCTCCTCTTCACGTACATTTTGGGGAAGACTAAGAGCATAGCCTTTGATGTCAGATTGCCAAGGTTTAAACCCCATATCTGCCACCGACTAGCTATATAATCCCTCTGTGCCTCAATTTCCTTATTTATATATTGGGGACAATAATGGTTAGAGTTTTGAGAATTAAATTAGTACATTAGTATATTTAGAAAAGAGTTAAGCAGGTAATAAATGTGTTCAAAATGTTACTTATTGTGATAGGCATGTTTTCCACTTGTATTCTTGAATCTATATTCTTAAAAATCATATAATGTTTCATGTGTGTTTTAAGTTTACATAGTATTGTGCTGAAGTTCACATCTTATTTCTTGTTTTATTTACTTGTTATGATTTTAAGACATTATTATTGTTATGTGCTTATCTAGTTTATTACTTCTAACTATGACATAGTACACATTGAATACATTTTCCTTATCCATTCCCTTAGTAAGAGATTGCACATATAAGTGATAACATACAGTATTTGCCTTTCTTTTTCTGACTTATTTCACAGAGCATAATGCCCTCCAGGTTCATCCATGTTGCTGCAAATGACATTATTTCATTCTTTTTTTATGGCTGAGTAATATTTTATTGTATTTTATGTATATATATATATACACAATATATGTATCAATAATATATATAATACAATAATAATATATTATAAACAATATTATACAATATAAACAATATAATGATAATACAATATTATATATGTAATATATATATATTTCCCATATTTTCTTTATGCATTCCTCTGTCAATAGACATTTTAGTTGCTTCCATGTCTTGGCTGTTGTGAATAATGATGCAGTGAATATCTTTTCAAAAAGTATGATTTTTGTCAAGGTATATGGCCAGGAGTGGGGTTGCTGGATCATACATAAGCTCTATTTTTAGTTTTTAAAGGAACCTCCTTAGTGGCTGTACCAATTTACATTCCAGCCAACAGTACAGAAGAGTTCCCTTTTCTCCACACCCTCCCCACCATTTATTGTTTGTAGATGTTTTAATGATGACCATTCTAAGCAATGGAGAAGGAAATGGCACCCCACTCCAGTACTCTTGCCTGGAGAATCCCATGGAGGGAGGAGCCTGGTAGGCTACAGTCCATGGGGCTGCAAAGAGTCAGACATGACTAAGCGACAAACTAACTACTACTGTTCTAACCAAGTGTGAGGTGATACCTCATTGTAGTTTTGATTTGCATTTCTATAACAATTAGCGATATTATCTTCTCATGTGCTATTTGGCCATCTGTGTGTCTTNTGGGGCTGCAAAGAGTCAGACACGACTAAGCGACAAACTAACTACTACTGTTCTAACCAAGTGTGAGGTGATACCTCATTGTAGTTTTGATTTGCATTTCTATAACAATTAGCGATATTATCTTCTCATGTGCTATTTGGCCATCTGTGTGTCTTCTTTACAGAAATGTCTATTTAGATCTTCTGTCCATTTTTTTGGGGGGGGAGATATTGAGCTGCATGAGCTATTTTGGAGATTAATCCCTTATCAGTTGCATCATTTGCAAATATTTTCTCCCATTCTGTGGATTACCTTTTCATTTTGCTGTGCAAGTTTTTAAGTTTAATTAGGTCCCATTTTCTGTTTGTTCTTATTTTCATTAGTCTAAGAGGTGGATCAGGAGAGATATTGCTGCAATTTATATCAGAGAGTGTTTTGCCTGTTTTTCTCTTAGATTTTATAGTATCCAGGCTTCCATTCTGAGTTTATGTCTGTGTATGTTGTTCTGAGTTCATTCTTTTATATAAATCTGTCTAGTTTTCCTAGCACCCCTTGTTGAAGAGACTGTCTTTTCTCCATTTTATATTATTTCCTTGTTTGTCATAGATTGGTTGACTGGAGGTGCAATGGCTTTATCTCTGGACTTTCCATCCTGTTCCATTGATCTGTATTTCTGTTTTTGTACCAGTACCATACTGCTTTGATGACTGTAGCCTTGTAGTATAGTTTGAATCAGGGAGCCTGATTCCCCCAGCTCCATTTTACTCTCTCTAGAGTGCTTTGGCTATTTGGGGTATTTTGTGTTACCATACAGATTAAAAAGATTTTTGTTCAATTCTGTGAAAAATACCTCTGGGGATTTGATAGAGATTGCACTGAATCTGTAGATTGCTTTGGGCAGTATAATCATTTTGACAATATTTATTCTTCCAGCCCAAGAACATGGTTTTTCTCTCTGTTTTTGTCAACTTTGATTTATTTCATCAGCATCTTATAGTTTTCAGAGTACAAGTCTTTTTTGCCTCTTTAGGTAGATGTATTCCTAGATATTTTATTCTTTTTGATGTGATGTAACATGGGATTGTTCTCTTAATTTCTCTTTCTGATCTTTCATTGCTAGTGTATAATAATTCAACTTTTTTAATCCAGCAACTTTACCAAATTTATTGATGAGCTCTAGTAGTTTTCTGGCAACATCTTTAGGATTTTCTATGTTTAGTATCATGTCATTTGCAAACAGTATAAGTTTAACTTCTTATTTTCCAATTTGGATTCCTTTTATTTCATTTTCCTTTCTGATTGCCATGGATAGGACATCCAAAACGCTGTTGAATAAAAGTGGTGAGAATGGATATTCTTGTCCTGCTCTTGATCTTAGAGGAAATGCTTTCAGTTGTTCACTGCTGAGAATGATGTTAGCTGTGGGTTTGTCATTTGTGGTCTTTATTATGTTGAAGTTTGTTTTCTCTATTCCCACTTTCTGGAGAATTTTTATCATAAATAGGTGTTGAGTTTTGTCAAAAGCTTTTTTCTTGCTGAATCTGGCTAAAGGTTTATCAATGTTCTTTATCTTTTCAAAGAACTAGCTTTTAGTTTTAGGTTAGGTTGTTCGTTTGAGAGTTTTCTTATTTCCTAAGGTAAGATTGTTCTGTTATAAACGTCCTTCTTAGAACTGCCTTTGCTGTGTCCTATGGGTTTGGGGTTCTGCGGTTTTCCTTGTCATTTGTCTCTAGGTATTTTTAAAATTTCTTCTTCAATTTCTTCAGTGATCTATTGATTGTTTAGTAACATATTGTTTAGCCTGCATGTGTTTGTGTTTTTTACAGTTTTTTCTTGTAATTAATTTCTAATCTCATAGAACTGTGGTTAGAAAAAATGCTTGAAATGATTTCAGTTTTCTTAAATTTACCAAGGCTTGATTTGTGGCTCAACATGTGATCTACCTGGAAAATGTTCCATGTGCACGTTAGAAGAAAGTGTATTCTGTTGCTTTCATATGGGATGGTCTATAAATATAAATTAAGTTCATCAGGTCTAACCTATCATTTAAGGCTTGTGTGTCCTTACTGATTTTCTATCTGAATGATCTGTCCATTGGTCCCTTATGTTTTCTTCTGGTTAGTTTTACAGTTTCAGATCTTACATTTTAAGTCTTTAAGCTACTTTGAATTAATTTTTGTGAGTAATGTAAGATAGTGGTCCAATTTCATTCTGCTGCATATGGTTATCCAGCTTTCCTGACACTGTTTAGGAGACTATACTTTCCTTATTGAGTGTTCTTGTCAAATATTAGCTGATAAGAAATTATTGTAAATCTTTACAAAAATGATTTATAAATCATTTATTTATAAATTTATTTATAAATAAATAAATTTCTGGGCTCTTGACTCTGTTCCATTGATTTATATATTTGTATTTATGCTAATACTGTTTGTTTTGATTGCTATAGTTTTGTTGTATAGTTTGAAATCGATAAATGTGATGCCTCCAGCTTTGTTCTTTTGTATCAAGATTTATTTGGCTATTAGAGGTCTTTTGAGGGTCCATACTATTGGATTGCCCCTCACAGATCTGAAAACCTTGTACTTGTCCAGCCTTGAGACAGGAGAAAGAGCCTGGAGTCAGCAACAGAGACATCAGTGGTTTAATGGGTAGAGGGATTTACACAGCTAAAGCAAGGTCCCGGAGCAATATCCTACTATGTGCAGCACTTGGTGGGCAGGACATGGGGATAGTCTTTGCTCCTGGGATGAGCGTTATCAGTTACAGTGGGACTTGACATCAGGTTGGGTTATCGATTACCAGGGAAACTAGCAGAAAGACACACCCTCACCACCCCTTTGATAGTCTATTAGCGTGGAGATATTCTGATCTAAAGATTAGAACAGTCTCTGAGTAGGCGAGGGCAAGTATATAAGAAAATCTGTCATGTGAGTAGAGTGTAGATGAAGCAGGCACTGGTCAAGCAGGGTGTGTACAGAAAGCAGGAGATCAAGCCATCTTGGGTGGCCTAATCACACACATACACTTTTTAGGACTTTATTTTTTCTGATTCTTTGAAAAATGCCATTGGAATTTTTCTAAGACTTGCATTGCGTCTATAGATGTCTTTGGGTTGTATGGGTATTTTAACAATATTAATTCTTCCAATCCATGAGCTTGTCATATCTTTTCATTTATTTATGTCTTCTTTAGTTCTTACATCAATGTCTTACAGTTTTTGATTGTCTTATATCTCTTTGGTTAACTTTACTTTTAAGTATTTTATTGATGCTATTATGAATGGAATTTTCTAAATTTCCATTTTAGATATTTCATTGTTAGTTAATAGAAATTCAACTGATTCTTGAATGCTGATTGTATATCCTGCAACTTTACTCATTTCATTGACTAGTTTTTTGTGGAGTCTTAGGGTTTTTTTTTTTTAATATTATAAAATCATGCTATTCCAAACAGGGACAATTTTATTTTCTTTCCAATTTGTAAGCCTTTTGTTTCTTTCACTTCCTTAATTGCTGTGGCTAAAACTTTCACTAATATGTTGAGCAGGAGTGGTGAGAGTGGCCATCATCATCTTGTTCCTTATTTTAAGGAAAAGCTTAAAACTTTTCATCACTGAGTAAGATTAATGTTATATATGACTATATATATAATCATATGTGACTTTTTTTTGTTAAGGTGCATTTATTCTACATCCAATTTTTTTTAAGTTTTTTTCATGGTAAGGACTTTTTAATCATGAAGCATCACTACAAACAAAGCTAGTGGAGGTGATGGAATTCCAGCTGAGCTATTTCAAATCCTAAAAGNATGACTATATATATAATCATATGTGACTTTTTTTTGTTAAGGTGCATTTATTCTACATCCAATTTTTTTTAAGTTTTTTTCATGGTAAGGACTTTTTAATCATGAAGCATCACTACAAACAAAGCTAGTGGAGGTGATGGAATTCCAGCTGAGCTATTTCAAATCCTAAAAGATGATGCTCTTAAAGCACTACATTCAATAAGCCAGTTGAGAAAACTCAGCAGTGACCATAGTGACCTGTAAAAGGTCAGTTTTCATTCCAATTCCAAAGAAGGGAAATGCCAAGAATATTCAAACTACCACGCAATTGCATACATTTCACATGCTACCAAGGTAATGCTCCAAGCTACAAAATCCTCCAAGCTATAGTAGGTGAACCAAGAACATCTAGATGTACAAGCTGGATTTGGAAAAGACAGAGGAACAGAGGTCAAATTGCCAACATCTATTGGATCATAGAAAAAGCTGGAGAATTCCAGAAAAACATCTACTTCTGCTTCATTGACTATGCTAAAGCCTTTGACTGTGGATTACAACAAACTGGAAAATTCTTAAAGAGATGGGAATACCGGATCACCTTACCTGCCTCTTGAGAAACCTGTATGCAAGTCAAGAAGCAACAGTTAGAACCAGATGTGGAACAACAGACTGATTCCAAATTGGGAAAGGAATATGTCAAGGCTGTGTATCGTCAACCTGCTTATTTATGCAGATTACATAATGCAAAATGCCGGTTTGGATGAAGCACAAGCTGGAATCAAGATTGCTGGGAGAATATCAATAACCTCAGATATGCAAATGACACCACTCTAATGGCAGAAAACAAAGAGGAACTAAAGAGCCTCTTGATGAAGGTGAAAGAAGAGAGTGAAAAAGCTGGGTTAAAACTCAACATTCAAAAAACTAAGATCATGGCATCCAGTTCCATCACTTCATGGCAAATAGATGGGAAACAATGGAAACAGTGACAGATTTTATTTCCTTGGGCTCCAAAATCACTGCAGATAGTGACTTTAGCCATAAAATTAAAAAACANCTCAACATTCAAAAAACTAAGATCATGGCATCCAGTTCCATCACTTCATGGCAAATAGATGGGAAACAATGGAAACAGTGACAGATTTTATTTCCTTGGGCTCCAAAATCACTGCAGATAGTGACTTTAGCCATAAAATTAAAAAACACTTGCTCCTTGGAGGAAAAGCTATGGTAAACCTAGACAGCATATTAAAAAGCAGAGACATTACTGCAACAAAAGTCCATCTAGTCAAAGCCATGGTTTTTCCAATGGTCATATATGGATGTGAGAGGNTCACTGCAGATAGTGACTTTAGCCATAAAATTAAAAAACACTTGCTCCTTGGAGGAAAAGCTATGGTAAACCTAGACAGCATATTAAAAAGCAGAGACATTACTGCAACAAAAGTCCATCTAGTCAAAGCCATGGTTTTTCCAATGGTCATATATGGATGTGAGAGGTGGACCATAAAGAAAGCTGAGCACCAAAGAATTGATGCTTTTGAACTGTGATGTTGGAGAAGACTCTTGAGAGTCCGTTGAACTGCAAGGAGATCAAACCAGTCAATCCTAAAGGAAATCAGTCCTGAATATTCATTGGAATGACTGATGCTGAAGCTGAAGCTCCAATACTTTGCACCTGATGTGAAGAGCCAACTCATTGGAAAAGACCCTGATGCTGGGATACTGAAAGCTGGAGAAGAAGGGGTTGACAGAGGATGAGGTGGTTGAATGGCATCACTGACTCAAGGGGCATAAGTTTGAGTAAGCTCCCAGAAGATGGTAAAGGACAGGGAAGCCTAACATGCTGCAGTCCATGGGATTGCAAAGAGTCAGATATGACTGAATGACTGAACAACCAGAAATCATAAAGGATACTGAATTTTGTCAAGTGCTTTTGTGCATCTATTAAGACGATCTAATTGTTATCCTTTATTCTGTTAATGTGATGTGTCATATTTATTAATTTGTGTGCTTAAACATCCTTGCATTCCAGAGATAAATCCCATTTAATGGGAGTATGGGAGAAGGAAATGGCAACCCACTCCAATGTTCTTGCCTGGAGAATCCCAGGGACAGCGGAGCATGGTGGGCTGCTGTCTGTGGCATCACACAGAGTCAGACATGACTGAAGTGACTTAACAGCAGCAGCAATTGGAGTATGTGATCTTTTTAATATACTGCTGAATTCTTTTTGAACTACAATAATAAATGTGCATTTTCTTAGAATGCCACCTCTACAAAACCTATGCTTCAGCAGATTATCAGCAGAGGTGTTGGTCTCAGGGCCCACTCACCTCTCCATCTTCTCCAAAATTACATGATTTACCAGGTTTATCATTAGTTATCACATTAAATTAATTAACAGACCACTAATTTAGAATAGCCTCTGACACAAAATAAGGATTTGACAACCAGAATGTCTTATTATTTTTTACTATAATGCTGCTGCTGCTGCTAAGTCGCTTCAGTCGTGTCTGACTCTGTGCGACTCCGTAGATGGCAGCCCACCAGGCTCCGCCATCCCTGGGATTCTCCAGGCAAGAACACTGGAGTGGGTTGCCATGTCCTTCTCCAATGCGTGAAAGTGAAAAGTGAAAGCGAAGTTGCTCAGTTAGTAGCGACTCTATGGACTGCAGCCTACCAAGCTCCTCCATCCATGAGATTTTCTAGGCAAGAGTACTGGAATACCATTACCTTAATAAATTACAAACTTTACAATTTGATGAAAGGTAAAGAAAGACCCTGGGTCTTTACCACTAGTGCCATCTGGGAAGCCCTTGTTAAGTAGCTGGGAAGACCCTTTGGAGGAGGGCATGGTAACCCACTCCAGTATCTTGGTTGGAGAATTCTATGGACAGAGGAGCCTAGCGGGCTATGGTCCATAGGGTTGCAAAGAGTCAGACACAACTGAAGCCACTTAGCACACACCTAACTACTTAATAGTATCTATTTGTTCTATAATACCATGGGCAAAGAGATGCTTTCTGAAATTTCCTGGATGCCTCAAAATTCTGAGTTATAGCACTGGAATAAACCAGTGAAATAGAGTGTGTTATTTGTTATCAATATGTTTTGCTCCTCTCTCCTTTGGACCCATTTCTCCCTGGCCCTCTCTCTATAGAATAAATCTTCCTAACTCATTGATGTCAGTTTTATGATGTGATATATTTGAAAACTTCCCATGTCAAGTGTTGTATTTGGGCATTGGACTGGATTCCTCTCATTTACTCTCATTTACTTTACTCCTGTTATTGTTCCCTCTCTCCTGCATCATCAGTATGAGAGATAAGAAACTATAGCAACAACATCCCAAAGACAGTGACTTAAATAAGATAGAAATCTATTTCTTATTCGTGTAATAGTAAGGCTTGCTTAAGCTGATAGGGTACCTCTGTTTCACAAAAGCCTTGAGAAATCCACTGGTTCTTTCTGTTCTCCAAGATGTTGTCCTCGTGTACATAGTCGAAGCTGGGTCATTGCTTCATTTTTAAGGATGTGAAGTGGAGGTTGTACATATTTACTCTGTTCGTAACTACCTGGCCAAAATCTAGACTAGTGTCTACATAAACTCCTAGGCAAGTGTGGAAATGTGGTTTCTATTTGGGTGGCCATTTATCCAGGCAAAATGCAGAATGTGGATGTGACTGGGTTGTCACAAAACAAAAAAGGAGAATAGAGTCTGTTGAGCAGTAGTCTCAGTCACAATCAATTTTTGCATCTCTGTTGTATCATTCCCATAAGTGTACAAAAACACTACAATTTCTTCCATTTAAAAATACACCCTTGACCATATCTCCTCTTCTAGTGACTGCCCATATCACTGCATTCTTTCATTGAAGCTCTTTTCTAAAGTGTCTATTTAAGCTGTCATCACATGATCCATTTCTATTTTTCTTTTTTGCTATTTCACAAAACCAAGCATTTTCTTCTGTCACAATTCAGTGCCTTTGTCTGAAAGTAAGAGTTGGTCTGGCAGTAACACATGCCAAATGGTGCAAAAGTCAGTGTAGACATTCTTTTTGTTTTTATAAAATGCTTTGTTATTGTGACATAAACAGCACAAATACAAAAAAGTATAAATAACATAAGTACAATTAGAAATTGTATCATTAACCCTAATGTACTCACTACCAGGTTAAGAAATAGGCATTCTCCTTACTTTAAAACCCTTGCGTCCTCCCCAGTCATATGATTCTACTTCCACCAAGAGTTAACCAATATACTGAATTTTCTGTAAAACAATTTTCTCCTTTTTCTTTATACTTTTAGCACCAAGTATGTATGTATAAGCAACATATTATTTGATTTTGCCTATTTTTGAACTGTATATGGTATTTAACATTCTACTTATTTACATTAATCTATGTTGATGTTTGTAACTCTATTCTATCCATTTTCTCTCATATAGGTATACCAGTGTATGAACATATATATATATATATATATTTTATTTATCAATTTCACAATTATTGAACATTCGTGTCATTTCTAGGTTTTTTCCATTATAAATAATGATGCAATCAGCTTTCTTGTCTTTTCAAATGAGTCAGCTCTTAGCATCAGGTGGCCAAAGTATTGGAGTTTCAGCTTCAACATCAGTCCTTCCAATGAACACCCAGGACTGATCTCCTTTAGGATGGACTGATTGGATCTCTTTGCAGTCCAAGGGACTCTCAAGAGTCTTCTCCAACTCCACAGTTCAAAAGCATCAATTCTTCTGTACTCAGCTTTCTTTATAGTCCAACTCTCACATCCATACCTGACCACTGGAAAAATCATAGCATTGACTAGATGGACCTTTGTTGGCAAAGTAATATTTCT
>SJYV01012551.1:0-11107 GCA_006410875.1 Neotragus pygmaeus | reverse complement strand
CTGTTGTTTATCCTCATTTTCATTGTGTGCTTTGAAAGAACCATAACACAACTTTTTAAATTTAAAATGGTTGTATTTATCCTGTTTCTTATTGCAGCAGTTATTACTCATTGTGTCTTTAAAATAAATAATTTCTTCTCCTGAGATTATAAAGAGAACCTTTTGTTTGTTTGTTTTCAAATTTTTGGCCACGTGTCATACCATGTTGGCTCTTAGTTCCCTGACCAAGGATTGAACCTGTGCCTTCTGCACTGGAAGTGCAGAGTCATAAACACTGACCACCAGGAAATTCTCAAGATAATTTTATAATATTTGAAATCGTTGTCTTTGACTGACATGAGATAATGCTAATTGCATATTTTACCTAGCACTATGCATTGGTTGGAGAAGGCAATGGTACCCCACTCCAGTACTCTTGCTTGGAAAATCACATGGATGGAGGAGCCTGGAAGGCTGCAGTCCATGGGGTCGCTGAGGGTCGGATACAACTGAGCAACTTCACTTTCACTTTTCACTTTCATGCATTGGAGAAGGAGGTGGCACCCCACTCCAGTGTTCTTGCCTGGAGAATCCCANGCCTGGAAGGCTGCAGTCCATGGGGTCGCTGAGGGTCGGATACAACTGAGCAACTTCACTTTCACTTTTCACTTTCATGCATTGGAGAAGGAGGTGGCACCCCACTCCAGTGTTCTTGCCTGGAGAATCCCATGGATGGGGGAGCCTGGTGGGCTGCCATCTATGGGGTCGCACAGAGTCGGACATGACTGAAGTGACTTAGCAGTAGCAGCAGTATGCATTGGGTAGTTTAACCTTTTTTATTTTACAATGTCACCTGAGCTATATTTCAACTCATATAGGTCAGAACTATTGTGTGCTCAATCCACTGAGGTGCAGTAAGGATTTCAGTTTTCTAATCTGCCTGAAATAGGGACATACCATAAACAGAATAATGGTGCCCAAAGATTACCACACCCAATCCCTGGAACCTGTGAATATATCACCTTATAAGACAAAAGGAAATGTGCACATGTGATTAAGTTAAGTATTAGGAGATGAGATTATCCCAGGTTATCCAGATGTAATTATCTAATATAATTACAAGAGCTATAATAAGGGGGCAAGAGAGTCAAAGTCACTAAAAGAAGATTTGACTAAGGAAGCAGATGTTACATGATGTGAACATGAAAGGAGGGAACATGAACTAAGGAAGGCAGGTAGCCTCTACAAACTGGGAACGGCAAGGACATTGATTCTCTCTGGAGCCTCCAAGAGGAATGCAGTGGAAATGTTGATTTTAGCCTCTGTAAAACTCATGTCAGTCTTCTGACATCCAGAACTGTAAGATAAATCTTTATTGCTTTGAATCATTATGTTTGTGGTAATTTGTTAAAATAGCAATAAGAAACTGATAAAGGGGGTTCATTGGAGAGTTTTGCACAGAGGAATTGTGTGATTAACATACATTTTAACAAGAGCACTCTGGTTACTAAGTAGAAACAGAATGCACAGGGCTAGTGTAGAGGTAGATAAAACATGTTAGGAATTATTATGACAATAGAAGGAAGCTACAGGGTGCATTAGATGAGGGCAAAATGATATAGATGGTCAGGGCTTTATTTGGAAGTTGCTATACTCTAAAGGCATGGACATCCCCAGATGGTCAACACTGAAATCAGACTGATTATATTCTTTGCAGCCAAAGATGTAGAAGTTCTATACAGTCAGCAAAAACAAGACCAGGAGCTGACTGTGGCTCAGATCATGAACTCCTTATGCCAAATCCAGGCTTAAATTGAAGAAGGGAAAACAACTAGACCATTCAGGTAGGACCTAAATCAAATCCCTTAGGATTTATAGAGTGGAAGTGATAAACAGATTCAAGGGATCAGATCTGATAGACGAAGAGCCTGATGAACTATGGACAGAGGTTCGTGACATTGTACAGGAGACAAGGATCAAGACCATTCCTAAGAAAAAGTAATGCAAAAAACTAAAATGGCTGTCTAAAGAGGGCTTACAAATAGCTGTGAAAAGAAGTGAAAAGCAAAAGAGAAAAGGAAAGATATACCCATTTGAATGCAGAGTTCCAAAGTATAACAAGGAGAGATAAGAAAGCCTTCCTCAGTGATCAGTGCAAAGATATAGAGGAAAACAATAGAATGGGAAAGACTAGAGATCTCTCCAAGAAAATTATAGATACAAAGGGAACATTTCATGTGAAGATGGGCTCAATAAAGGACAGAAATGGTATGGACCTGACAGAAGCAAAAGACATTAGGAAGAGGTGGCAAGAATACACAGATGAACTGTACAAAAAAAGATCTTCACAACCCAGATAATCATGAAGGTGTGATCACTCACCTAGAGCCAGACATCCTGGAATGTGAAGTCAAGTGGGCCTTAGGAAGCATCACTATGAACAAAGATAGTGGAGGTGATGGAATNTAGATTTTCAAGTAAAACAAAACAAACAAATATATATATATATATATATATAGTATAAGGTATCTAATATATTATGGGGTAAAATGATCTTTATACTTTCTGTATGGTGTAAGAAATTTTGTTTAATATATGAGGATGTAACCTTAGGAAATTAGACTATGAATGTCAATATCACAAATGGAGAACCTGCAGGAAATGATAAATAAAATAATTATATTTGAATAGATTTGCAATTGTAAATGGGGCTTCTCTGATAGCTCAGTAGGTAAAGAATCTGCCTGCAATGCATGAGATCCCAGTTCAACTCCTGGTTCAGGAAGATCTGCTGGAGAAACGATAAGCTACCCACTCCAGCATTCTTGGGTTCCTCTCATGGCTCAGCTGTTAAACAATCCACCCGCAATGCAAGAGACCTGGGTTTAAGCCCTGGGTTAGCAAGATCCCCTAGAGAAGGGAGAGGCTACCCACTCCAGTATACTGGCCTAGAGAACTGTAATTAAAGACTTTTTTTTTTTAGAAGAGAAATTAGAACTTTATTCCTAAGTAGCAAGTAAAGAAAAATTTTAAATAAATAGGATACATCCGTGTATGTTTGTATGTGTGTGTGCTTCACAATCAAGGCACAAACAAATTAAATTGTAGCGTAGAAGAATTATTCAGTTCAGGTAATTGTATGCCATGATTTTAGATTGTCTTTAAATACGGTCATACAAGGTTATATGGCATCAGTTATCCTTTCCTGATCATGATCGTGTAACCCTTCAATAAAAATTTGAGAGGTTAATTAAAATAATCAAATTATATAAAAAATATAGCATGGTTCAATTAAATATGTGTGTGCATGTATATATACATATTTTTTTCCAATGGGTTTTAGAATATTTAAAATTGTGCAACTATTGCCACAATCAACTTTCAAAATTTTTCATCACCTCAGAAAGAAATCTTGTAGCCTTTTCAGCCATAAATGTACTTAAGCTGGTTTACGTGTATTCCCACTTTTTAAACTCTTGATTTGGACCATTCAAGTGTTCTAGTTGTATATTCTTTGAAATTCCTTCTTTTATTGAGCAAGAGGGGTTTCCCTGGTGGCTCAGCGTTAAAGAACCTGCCTGCCAAGGCAGGAGATGTCGATTCAATCCCTGGGTGTGAAAGATCCCTCGGAGAAGAAGAAGGCAATCCACTCCATATTCCTGTTGGGAAATCCAATGGACAGAGGAGCCTGGTGTACTATAGTCCATGAGGTTGCAAAGAGTTGGACACGACTTATTAACTAAACAAAGACAATTGAGCAAGAGATGGGGGGCTGTCTTAACACAGGGGTTTCTTTCTATTTCGGCATCGTCTTTGTTTAAATCTTGCTTTCATCCTGTACAAGACTGGCTTCCCTGGAAAATTACTAAATCTCTTTGTGCCTCAGCTTTCTCATTTATAGAATGTGGATGAAGTACATAACAATAGCAACTTCATCACAGCATTATTGGAAGAATTAAATAAGAAATAAAAACTATTTCAGCAGTTCCTAGTATATATACTGTCATTTTCATCAATGAAAATAGTTTTAGGCTGTGATATAGCAAGATAAAGTGTTTGTACTGTCAGGTTTCAGTAATATCAGGTAGAACTGGAAAAGGGGAAAGTCACCTGTTTCAAATTTATGGATTTTTAAATGTGAAAAGGAAGAAATAATTTTCTCAGTAGGATATATGAAATAATTCAATGTTCTTTTTGAATTATGTAAATCATGCTGAAAGTGGATAGTAATGGCAAAGAGCATTTTTATGCCCTACAAATTAGTTTATTACTCAGAAGCACATGAATGATGACTTTTAAAGATAGAAATATGTATTCAAGATGTAGATAAATGCTGGTGTGTGGAGAATGTGTGAACCAACAGTGAGTGGCTAGTCATAAAGCCAATTGCTAGAATTATCCTCAGGTGAATCAAATTAGCAGCGGCTGACAGAGTGTCAGACTGCTGGAATGCCCATGTTCCTATGTCTTATGTCGCCTTTGGAAGCCCGAATAGTCTCAGTGAGGCCCCACCCACAGCAGACAGGACGTTGTGCCCGACCCCTCTCCGCAGTTCACACCAGCATGAACTCACTGAACTTTGATTGAACTTTCCTGCTCAGTCAAGTACATTTTTAACACAATCTACACNTCATAAAGCCAATTGCTAGAATTATCCTCAGGTGAATCAAATTAGCAGCGGCTGACAGAGTGTCAGACTGCTGGAATGCCCATGTTCCTATGTCTTATGTCGCCTTTGGAAGCCCGAATAGTCTCAGTGAGGCCCCACCCACAGCAGACAGGACGTTGTGCCCGACCCCTCTCCGCAGTTCACACCAGCATGAACTCACTGAACTTTGATTGAACTTTCCTGCTCAGTCAAGTACATTTTTAACACAATCTACACTGTTTAAGCCTCATTTGCATTTCAATTTACAATCTTGCCATTTAACACAAGTCCTTAAAGATAGATTTTAGGGCAGCAGCTAATCTGAAAGGTACACGACTCTCATTCTGCTAACCAAAGATACGCTTTCTGTTTCTGAAACATCCTTAAGAGAAGAAAAGAGCTGAGAATCTTTATTTGATTGTATGGTACTGAATTGTCTTCTCTTACAGTAACAAAAAAAAGCTACCAGTGTATTTCTTGAAAATTTTTAAACTTTTAATTTTATAAAGAGGATTATTTAACCTTTCAACAACATATAACCAAGAGATATGGCCAATATTGTCCATCTCCAAGAAACTGTTCTCACTGAAAGACTCACCAGTAGTGCATTTTTGCAGACTTGCCTATGACAGATTATATGTGAAGGCAACTTTCTTGTCAAGTAAAAGCATAACATGCCTAAGAGATTTACAAATTTTTGTTTTTTTAAAAAAGGATTCTTTGCATACCAAAATACAGGCTTCCATTAACCCAATTATAGGGAAGATAAATCTTAGCAGGGCAATTATTTCTTGAAGTTCAGATGGCCACACATAAATTCTTTCCTTGGGATCAGCACATTTTTTAACTATCTGCTAGGAACATTAAGTCCTTCACTATAGACCAGCGTTTTGGGTAGGAAAGGGGGGTATTCTTTTTATTTTTCTCTTCAAATGTATTTCAAATTTATTGTGTTTGGATAGGCTTTTTGGAGTAACTGCCACTTGTTTCCAAAGTGCTCCTGGAAACTGTCTCTTAATTAAATATAAATTGTAAAGAATAGAAGTATTCTATAAAGGATATAAAATTTTAGACTTGGATTTAAGCAGTATGTTGTGAACAGAGTTCTTAGGCTGAATCCATTTGCTGAATAAATATTGCATATAGTATGTTCAAGGCACTATTGAAGGTGTGTGAAAAAGACAGGACTGTTTTCTCTATATAGAACTTTAGGGCAAATAACAGTAATCATTATTATTTACTGAATATTTACTAAGCATGTGACATTGTGGGTTATAAAGGTAAGGCATCCAGCTGAGTATAAAACAGTGTTTGTAAGGTAGACCTTAGTGTAAGTCAAATAATGCTATTATGCACCTACTTTGTAACAAACGAACGTTAGTGGCAGCAATTTACAAGATCTCTGCCTTAATGGACCATACACTAATCAAATACTTTAAGAAAGAAGTAAACCAGCCCCCATGTTATAAATTTCAGTGAAGGGCAAGTCTATTTCACTCTGTGTGGATGAGGTAGCATTGGAAGGAAGATTTGGGTTTGGAAACACAGATAATAAAGGAGAAAATAAAGACCCTTAAGTTAGTTTCCTCTGGAGGTTTAGAGAGAGTCTATTGTTAAAGAGAACTTGTAAGTATAAGGGACTTTTGTTAAAAGATTGGAGTTTGTATTTCTTATTCTTAAATTCTTTAAAACTATTAATTCCAACCGAGATTGCATATAGAAGTATTAAAATAATACAATGAAGAGATTTTTACTACATTTATAGACTCGATGAAACAAAGAGAGGAGAAAATAATTTAAGTAAAACAAACCCAGAATGTTTTGAGAGATTGTCAGCCTGCAATTACTGCTGCAGAGCTGTCCATATGCAATCCATGTATATTCACAAGGTAGCCAAAATAAGTCTAAAATATGGTGTGGTTTAGAAATTGCTAGAGCAAAAAGGGCTATGAGAGCATGATGGAATTGTTTCCCTTTCCCTTTTTTATTCAAAATAACGCAGTTTTGATGCTTAGGGTATCACCGAAAAGATGATGGGCGAATGTATATGCCTGCAATCAAGGATGCAGTAGCTGATAGGCACTTGATGGCCCCTCAATAGATATTCTTTGGTCATTGAGATTGTTTGCTGCAAATAAAGGGAAGTATTTCGTTTGGAATAAAGGTAAAAAAAATATCTAGATTTNTTGCCTTGGAAACGAGCAGAGATCATTCTGTCATTTTTGAGATTGCATCCAAGTACTGCATTTCGGACTCGTTGTTGACCATGATGGCTACTCCTTGAGTCCGTAAGCTGAACTTAATTTCCTCTTCTCTTGCATGTTCTGTTGTATGACTACCCATGTACATCCATATAGTCCTTTTGAAATTCTGAATTGTTACCAATATGGGGCCATTATGAATAATGTTCTTTCGGGCCTTGTTGAATGCCTGGTGAACACATGCTAAAAATTTCTCTAGAGTTTAAGGGGTCAAATTCCTGTTTCATAAGTCTTAAGGACACTAGCTTCTACCATGTGAGACACAATTGTTTTAAATGTTACTGTTGTTAATTCAAGTTGCTAAGTCATGTGCAGCTCTTTGTGACCCCATGGGCTGCAGCAGGCCAGGTTTCCCTGTCCTTCACTATCTCCCAGAGTTTGCTCATTGAGTCTATTGAGTCAGTGATGCCATCCAACTATCTCATCCTCTGTCGCCCTCTTTTCCGCCGTCACTCTTCCCATATCAGGATCTTTTCCAATGAGTTGGCTCTTTGTATCAGTTAGTCAAAGGACTGGAGCTTCAGCTTTAGCATCAGTCCTTCCAATGAATATTCAGGATTGATATCCTTTGGGATTGACTGGTTTGATCTCCTTGCAGTCCAAGGAACTCTCAAGAGTGTTCTCCAGCACGATTGAAAAGCATCGATTCTTTGACACTCAGCATTCTTTATGGTCCAACTCACACATCTGTACATGATTACTGGAAAAACCAAAGCTTGGACTATTCAGACCTTTGTCACCAAAGTGATTTTTAATACGCTATCTAGGTTTGTCATAGCTTTCCTTCCAAGGAGCAAGCATTTTTAATTTCATGGCTGCAGTAACCTTCCTCGGTGATTTTGGAGCCCAGGAAAATAAAATCTGCCACTGTTTCGACTTTTTCCCTATCTATTTGTGTTAAAGTGATGGGACCAGATGTCATGGTCTTTGTTTTTTGAATGTTTAGTTTTAAGCCAGCTTTTCACTCTCCTCTTTCATCCTCATCAAGAGGCTCGTTAGTTCCTCTTCACTTTCTGCCATTAAGAGTGGTCTCATCTGTATTTCTGAGGTTGTTGCTATTTCTCCTGGTAATCTTAATTCCAGCTTGTGATTCATGCAGCCTGGCATTTTGCATGATGTACCCTGCATGTAAGTTAAATAAGGAGGGTGTGACATATGACCTTGATGTACTCCTTTCCCCGTTTGGAAACCAGTCTGTTGTCCTGTGTCTGGTTCTAACTTGCTTCTTATCCTGCATAAAGATTTCTCAGGAGACAGGTAAGGCGGTCTTATATTCCCATCTCTTTAAGGATTTTCCAGTTTGTTGTGATTCACTCAGTCAAAGGCTTTAGTGTGGTCAGCGAAGCAGAAGTCGGTGTTTTTCGGGAATTTCTTTGCTTTCTCTATGATACCCAGTGGATGTTGGCAATTTGATTTCTGGTTCCTCTGCCTTTTCTAAATGCAGCTTGTATATCTGAAAGTTCTTGATTCATGTATTGTTGAAGCCTAGCTTGAAGGATTTTGAGCATTACCTTGCTAACATGTGAAATGACTGCAATTGTACAGTAGTTTGAATATTCTTTGGCATTCCCTTTCTTTGGAACTTGGACGAAAACAACCCTTTTCTAGTCTTATGGAAAACGCCAGTGCNTGTTGAAGCCTAGCTTGAAGGATTTTGAGCATTACCTTGCTAACATGTGAAATGACTGCAATTGTACAGTAGTTTGAATATTCTTTGGCATTCCCTTTCTTTGGAACTTGGACGAAAACAACCCTTTTCTAGTCTTATGGAAAACGCCAGTGCTGAGTTTTCCAAATTTGCTGGCATATTGAGTGCAGCACTTTAACAGAATCATCTTTTAGAATTTGAAATAGCTCAACTAGAATTCCATCACCTCCACTAGCTTTGTGTATAATAATGTTTTTAAGGCCCACTAAACTTAACACTCCAGAATGTCTGGCTCTGGGTGATTGACCACACCGTCAGCGTTAGCCAGGTCATTAAGGACTCTTTGTATTCTTGCCACCGTTTCCTAATCTCTTTGCTTCTGTTTTAAATGTGTTTTTATCAAATTTTGTCCCTGGCAGCAGTTTGAGTGTACCAACCATTGTTCCGTAAACTCATCAAATGCATGTTATTTTCAGACTTGCAGTTTTTATCAGTCTGAGAGGAAATGTTTAATCTTGCGTTTTAATTTGATGAGAATGAAAAGTCCTGATTTTTTTTTTTTTTCAACTTCTGGTTGTGAGTTTTACGATTATACACAAATCAGAGATTTCTTGAAATAAAATTCTCCGATCCAGCTCTTCCACACTTTGCATATTGGTATTATACCATGAGTTCTTTGGGAGTACAAAGACACATTTAGACGATTTGAAGCAGAGTAAGTCAAGATATTATGCTATAGGAGCTTTCATTCTTGTGTTTAGTTTCAAGTATGATTAAGTATTAGTCTGAGTGTGTTCTATTTACTCTGTTTCTAGTAACTATTATAGAAGTGCGCTGAGAAACCACCAGGCATGTCTGTCATCCTATACACTAAATATTAGTAAAAAATAATTTTTAAAAAGATGAAAACTAAAAATAGAAGGTTAAGTCTTTTCCTCTAACATTACAACACTCCCAGGTGAGCATATTCACATTTGAGACCATTGAATACAGAACAAGTCAGAACATGGAGCTCTGGAGTTGAGAAACAGGATTATTTTACCTTTATTGTGATAAAAATAATTTCACTGCGGGGGGGAATAGGAAAGAAACTCAAGGAAAGATTTTTTCATGGAGTAGGAAGAGAAAAAAATATTGTGGTCAAATAGTTTAAAAAATATATATATATATGTATAGTGGATAAGTCCTAACAATTTTTTTCTCTATGCTCATTACAAACTACTGTCTATATCTTTATAAAGAAAATGTTCCTCATCTGTGAGGTCATGTTAAGTTGCTATTGTGAGCTCCTATGAACTGGCAGCTTATGTGAATGCTGAAACATTTCTTAAAAGATCTTTTTTGCAAATCATCTCACCATCTGAGAGACGGTTGTGTTTTGTAGGAAACCCTTTCTTCACTACATGATCTGTCATTTGTGTAAATGCTGTGGAAGTCTGCATCTTTTCATAAGGCATAGAATTTTTTATTTTTATTTATTTATTTTTTTGGCATGGAATTTTTTAAATGGCTAAAATTAAGGTTCTTCTGAAACATCAATAGCATGAACCGTTGCACTGTTTTGTTTTTACTGATTATTGGGTTTTATAAACCTAGAAACAGCAAGGATAAAGAGAATTAAGCCTTTATTTGAACCAGAGTTAGTGGTTTGGGTCCTGATTCTCACATGGCCTTGGTATATACAAATGAGATAGAAAGTTAAGGACTTCAATTGTATTATTTTTAAAATCAGAAGAAAAAAGAAAGAAAAGAAGTCAGTATCAGAGAGGTAAAGTCTAGGTAATAAACTGTTCATAGTTGTAGAAGAGTAAAATGTTTATGCAAACTTCATATAATTTGTGATTAAAGAGGAATTAGAATTTCTGGGACCTCATATTGTACTATAGTAATATTTTAGTAATTTATGGAACATATTTCTAAGTACCATATAAGACCTTTTTAAAAGCACTTAATCTGTTCATCTGTGATATAACCACATAAAAACCATTCTGTTTTTCCTCTTTCTCTACTTTAAACATGTTTATGATGGGTAGAAAATGCTACAGATCAATTTTGTTAGCTCTTGTATGCAAGACAGATTCTAAGATCTCTCCAAATAGCTCCTTTCAGTACTGAGTAAAGTTTGGTTTCTTATCACCTTTGTACATAGTAAAAATGCTTTTAATTTTTTAGATATTTCCAGTGCTCATGTTCCACTTGGTCTTGTGGATTCACCATTCTTTTAGTTGTTTGAAGAGCTGTTTCAATGCTTATGTCCCTGTTTTAACTGGTGGGACAACATCTGTTTTATTTTTATGTGTTACTTGTTTTCATTTGTGAGTTGAGAATAATTTTCATACAATCATAAAATTATAATTTTAAAGGCTATATAGGCAAGTGTCTAGTCAAATGCATTACACACAGATTTGGAAACTACTAAGAAGTGAACTAGTAGACTGGATTAAGGCCAGTGAAATGATGGGCAGAATCCTACCATTTTCAGACTAGTTTTTCACTAGTATGTGTTTCGATAAATTAAATGGAAGTTATACACACAAAGAGGAAAGGGGAAAAGTTGGCTTAAAGCTTAAC
>SJYV01012550.1:0-68583 GCA_006410875.1 Neotragus pygmaeus | reverse complement strand
AAAAAAAAAAAAAAAAAAAGACAAAACCTCCCACAACACTTAGTCTTTTCATTGTAAATTTGTAAATTTTGCATCAGTTTAACTATGAGACTTGGTTTATAGGCCAGTGAACAGTCCCTGGCGCTTTTTGCTCTCAAATCCCATTACCCTCATGCACAGAACAAAGTGCTTTGTGCTATGTGAAAATCATAGCACACGTGTACCAATCACCAGGCTGCCCAGGTGGCTCAGTGTTAAAGCACCTGATGAACACAGGGGAATGTGGGTTTGATCGTGGGTCAGGAAGATTCCCCTGGAGGGGGAAGTGGCAACCCACTCCAGTACCCTTGCCTGAAAAAAATCCCATGGACAGAGGAGCCTGGTGTGCTGCAGTTCATAGGGTAGCGAAGAGTTGGATACAACTGAGAGACTGAGGACACATGCTTGTACCAATCGTAAGGATTATCAGAGATACTGACTACTGAAGATCCGTAGGAACTTAAATCTGAAAAGCATTTCTATGAAAATTTCATTCAGCTGCATGATTCTGAAATGATTCTAATTCATTCACAGCAGCATTTTCAGGCAACTGTCTGACAGTCATTTCCAGACATTTATTCTCTTAATTTACTTGTAGTCTTTCAGATCAAAGAAATAATAATTACTTTGATATTATACATGTTTCAATGCCATTCTCCTAAATCATCCCACCCTCTCCCTCTCCCACAGAGTCCAAAAGACTGCTCTATACATCTGTGTCTCTTTTGATGTCTCGCATACAGGGTCATCATTACTATCTTTCTAAATTCCATATATATGTGCCAGTATACTGTATTGATGTTTTTCTTTCTGGCTTACTTCACTCTGTATAATAGGCTCCAGTTTCATCTACCTCATTAGAACTGATTCAAATGTATTCTTTTTAATGGCTGAGTAATACTCCATTGTGTATATGTACCACAGCTTTCTTATCCATTCATCTGCTGATGGACATCTAGGTTGNCGACAATTTAGCTTATACTAGCATCACATTAGGACAGGAAGAAAAATACGCCCTTCCTTGAGAAACTCCTGCGATGTTACAAAAACATGAACAGGGCAGAAGTTGTAAGTTAACTCTGAAAGTGTGCTGATAAACTTTGAATTATTTATCTTTGAAATTTAAAACATGTGTGCATAGCTGCCTGTTGGACAACTGCTCTAAATCTTCAGTCCAGTATCACTGAGCACTGCCCTTGGTGATTCAGAGAAATTAAAAGGTAAGGTTTCTGCTTACTGGAAATAAGTCATGAACTGGCTTTGCATGTCTCTATTTTGGTCTGGCATACACATTTACTGGAAGGTCTGATAGTAACCTCTGAAGAAATTCAGAATAAGGAAATAATGTGATATTATTATTTCCATTTCAGAAATTGGTCTAAATGGCATGATAATGATAACTTGGTGAAGCCATTAGTGTATGTGTGTGTCTGAGTGTGTGCACATGATTACAGCCACACTATATTCATCAGTATTGATGCATTAGTATATATTTCTAGGATACACACATGTATACATTTCTGAATACCATGAACTATAGATTATATCTATATGAGGAGAAAACAAAAAAGCACCTAACCTTTTGAAAATTTGGATAAATTAGAAGCTAGATACAGTTTAAAATTTTAAATAGAAGTTATTTTACTTGTTTCAGTTTTGATTTGTTCATTTAGCCACTAGGTCACATCTAACCTTTTTGTGACCCCATGAAGAGCTCTCCAAGCTCNACCTAACCTTTTGAAAATTTGGATAAATTAGAAGCTAGATACAGTTTAAAATTTTAAATAGAAGTTATTTTACTTGTTTCAGTTTTGATTTGTTCATTTAGCCACTAGGTCACATCTAACCTTTTTGTGACCCCATGAAGAGCTCTCCAAGCTCTTCTGTCCATGGGATTTCCCAGCAAGATTACTGGAGTGGGTTGCCATTTCCTTCTCCAGGGGATCTTCCAGACCCAGAGACTGAACTTGTGTCTGATGTCTCCTGCGTTGGCAGGCGGATTCTTTACCATTGAGCCACCAGGGAAGCTCCCTTCATTTTTGATATTGGGGTTAAACAGTTCCACACTCAGGCTTCCCTGGTGGCTCAGGCAGTAAAGAATCCACCTGCCATGCAGCTCTGTACTCAGACAGAATCATGAACATGGTTATATTCAAGGATCTTTCTGATGCTTAATGGCCTCTTGGCCCCTCTCATCACCAATTAGACTATAAGAAGAGTCAAGTGTGGAAAGTCTCTTAACATATAAAATGCTATTTCCCTGACTTCCTAGGCTTACTTGGCATAAACTGAAATTTTGCCCATCACAGAAATAAAAATGTCTTGAAATGTCCACGCTCATAGATCTTTAAGTTTCTAAAATAATTGCATCCTTTTGCTGTGCTTCCTGGAAAANGGGTGCAGTCCATGGGGTCACTAGGAGTTGGACACGACTGAGCGACTTCACTTCCACTTTTCACTTTCATGCATTGGAGAAGGAAATGGCAACCCACTCCAGTGTTCTTGCCTGGAGAATCCCAGGGACGGGACAGCCTGGTGAGCTGCCGTCTATGGAGTCACACAGAGTTGGACATGACTGAAGTGATTTAGCAGCAGCAGCAGCAACAGCATGGAATACTGAACTAATGTAATAAAAGATAAATTCCAAAGTTGACAGCACAGCTAAAGTTTCCAAAAATTCAAATTATATATATATATATATGTATATATATATAGATTTATTTATTTATATAAAAAGACCAATAGCAGTATGTTATGCATCAATAACTTTGGAAAAAGTATCCCAGTTGTACCATGTTGGGTTGGCATTGTACAGAAATTAACAGCCATATTGGTCTAGAAACGTTAAACATAATTTTTTCCATTTGTACAGGGGTAACACACTGTATTAAATATGTAAGGTCTTATCTACATGGGTTTGATTACAGAAACTAATAAAGTATTCTCTAAAAAAAAAAATAAATAAAAAAAATAAAAGATAAATTCCTTGAGGAAAAGTCATATTTTAGTCCAGGTTCTACTACAGATTTTAAGATTGGAATGAAAGAAGTTTTATTCTTGGTAGTAAATTGTAAGCAAATAATCTGACTGATTTACCTTTCAACTAGAATTAGATTCTTGGTCACAGTTCAAAAGCCACTGAGAGGAAATTCCTTGCTGGTCCAGGGATTAGGACACCATGCTTCCATTGCACTAAGATCCTTCATGCCACATGGCATGCCAGAAAACAAACAAACAAAAATGGCTGCTGTGAAGCTACTGGGTGTTTAGATAGGCTCAAGAATGTATTTTATAGCATGGAGAATATAGCCAATATTGTGTAATAACTGTAAGTGGAAAGTACCATTTCAAAATTGTGTAAAAAAAATAATAAGACCAAATAGCTGCTATGACTTCCATTAGTATTATATACCTTTTTAGGTAGTCAGGAGTAACGCAATTTTCCCTTATTTATGTTGGCAGCATTCTAAAGAAAGAAAGAGAAAAAAAGATGTTCCAATAGATTAGGAGCTCATTTAGATGAGTTACAGGTAGGGCCTGCTGGCCAGTGAACAGCGCCTAACAGTATCTGGGTTGCCCCAGGCCTTAAGGAGTATCTGAATGACTCTAGTTTCCAGGGATAGATTTCAAAGAATGGATGATCTTACATAGAGATTTTCTAATAACTTTTTCCTTTATGAAAGTAACATATGATCATTTTAGATAACTTCAATTCAGTTCAGTTACTCAGTCGTGTCTGACTCTTTGTGACCCCATGAATTGCAGCATGCCAGGCCTCCCTGTCCATCACCAACTCCCAGAGTTCACTCAAACTCATGTTCATCGAGTCAGTGATGCCATCCAGCCATCTCATCCTCTGTTGTCCCCTTCTCCTCCTGCCTCCAATCCCTCCCAGCATCAGAGACTTTTCCAATGAGTCAACTCTTTGCATGAGGTGGCCAAAGTACTGGAGCTTTAGCTTTAATATTATTCCTTCCAATGAACACCTAGGACTGATCTTTAGAATGGACTGGCTGGATCTCCTTACAGTCCATGGGACTCTCAAGAGTCTTCTCGAATATCACACACAGTTCAATTCTTCAGCTCTCAGCTTTCTTCATAGTCCAACTCTCACATCCATACATGACTACTGGAAAAACCATAGCCTTGACTAGACAGACCTTTGTTGGCAAAGTAATGTCTCTGCTTTTTAATATGCTATCTAAGCTGGTCATACCTTTCCTTCCAAGGAATAAGCGTCTTTTAATTTCATGGCTGCAATCACCATCTGCAGTGATTTTGGAGCCCCCCAAAATAAAGTCAGCCACGGTTTCCATGTTTCCCCATCTATTTCCCATGAAGTGATGGGACCAGATGCCATGATCTTAGTTTCCTCAATGTTGAGCTTTAAGCCAACTTTTTCACTCCCCTCTTTCACTTTCATCAAGAGGCTTTTGAGTTCCTCTTCACTTTCTGCCATAAGGGTGGTGTCATCTGCATATCTGAAGTTATTGATATTTCTCCCGGCAATCTTGATTCCAGTTTGTGCTTCTTCCAGCTCAGCGTTTCTCATGATGTACTCTGCATAGAAGTTAAATAAGCAAGGTGACAATATACAGCCTTGATGTACTCCTTAGAAAGGGACAAATAGCCAACAAAACAATCTTCTAAATTAGATAATCTAGAGATAGCTACTGGAAACATTTTGGTATATTTCTCATCTTTTTTTCCTGTGCCTCTATAATTTTAAATCCACTGAGATTATTTTATGTATTTAATTCCTATAATATATATGCCATGGAAAGTTAGAATAAAATTCTACTTGGTATATGAATTTCAAACAGTGCAATAGGTAAATATCATTGTGAAGTACTTATTCATAAACAAGCATTTTTTTTGTTTTTGTTCTTTTAATTATGCAAATGGAAACTACAATATTTGCTTCTTATTCTTCAGTCTAATGCATATTGAGTAATTTCTATATCCAAGATAATGTGATAAATCAGAGAGTACTTCATTATAAAAGAGACAAAATAAATTTCCAAATGATCATGTGCCAGAAATAGATGAGTTCCAATTTGGGAGTCAGTTAACTGACCCAAGATGGGTCAATTAAGTTGGTGTATTGATCAGTTGATCTTGGTGTATGGTTAAGATTTCAACCAGCAGATGATGACAGTAGGTAATGGTTGAGGGAAAGGTAACATAGAATGGAGGAAGAACATTCAGTATGGAATAGCATGAACACTCTAAGTTATTTGGTTAGGGTGAAATCAACTCTTTTCCCATTTCCTGTTTTCCAGGAGTGCACAGGTGACTCACACCTGGTCATCATATTCCAAGTCATTGGCCACTATGACTGGTTCAGATATGGGCTTGTGACCCACATAAATCAATGAAGGAGACTCAGTTTGGCAGATATTAATACATTGACTGATGGTTTATAATTGTAAGAATAGAAGAATAAGAAGGAAACCTAAAGAGGGATGAGGTGAACCAGGAGAGAGTGGCATCATTNCTATAATATATATGCCATGGAAAGTTAGAATAAAATTCTACTTGGTATATGAATTTCAAACAGTGCAATAGGTAAATATCATTGTGAAGTACTTATTCATAAACAAGCATTTTTTTTGTTTTTGTTCTTTTAATTATGCAAATGGAAACTACAAGATTTGCTTCTTATTCTTCAGTCTAATGCATATTGAGTAATTTCTATATCCAAGATAATGTGATAAATCAGAGAGTACTTCATTATAAAAGAGACAAAATAAATTTCCAAATGATCATGTGCCAGAAATAGATGAGTTCCAATTTGGGAGTCAGTTAACTGACCCAAGATGGGTCAATTAAGTTGGTGTATTGATCAGTTGATCTTGGTGTATGGTTAAGATTTCAACCAGCAGATGATGACAGTAGGTAATGGTTGAGGGAAAGGTAACATAGAATGGAGGAAGAACATTCAGTATGGAATAGCATGAACACTCTAAGTTATTTGGTTAGGGTGAAATCAACTCTTTTCCCATTTCCTGTTTTCCAGGAGTGCACAGGTGACTCACACCTGGTCATCATATTCCAAGTCATTGGCCACTATGACTGGTTCAGATATGGGCTTGTGACCCACATAAATCAATGAAGGAGACTCAGTTTGGCAGATATTAATACATTGACTGATGGTTTATAATTGTAAGAATAGAAGAATAAGAAGGAAACCTAAAGAGGGATGAGGTGAACCAGGAGAGAGTGGCATCATTGAAATCACCGTTTGTAAAGAGTTTCAAGAAGTGGCAGCAAAAGAGACACAGATGTATAGAACAGTCTTTTGGACTCTGTGGGAGAGGGCGAGGGTGGGATTCTGGAGAATGGCATTAAAACATGTATATTTTCAAAAAAGAAAAAAAAAGAAGTGATGCATCAGTATAATGAAATTAATACTTGAAACTATCAACCAAGATACTTGGACAAAATATTTTCTTCATTTTAACTCTGACTTCAGTTATGATTGTTCCCAGCAGGATTTGTATCTGTGTACATAGTCATATAAAAGATGAGATAGGTGAGCTCATTATGTTCTTTTTTCAATCAAAGATTTCTTTTTAGGGATTTTTTTCCTTCACTTAGGAAAATACTGAATGAGTCAGGGTGTTAATCTGTTTTGCAACAGTAAATCCTATCTTCTTATTATGGAGATGTTTTTCACTGTGGTGATAATTGCTTAGTTGATGGATAGTGATTTATTTTTACTCATCTATTTATTCAACAACTCTTTATCAAGCTTCAGATATGCATTAGACGTGGTGCCAGAGGAAATGAGATTCAAATGTGTCCCCTAACCTAGACTGTAAGCTCCATAGGAGCTCATGACTCAGAGCTTGCTGCCTTGTAGACATTCAGTATTGGATCACAGTATCAGAAATCCATACATATGGATGTGGGATATATTTATATATTGATTTAACAGTGGGGAATATATGCTTGGCCTTCAAATATTGCCTGTGACTCAAACACGAAATAAAGGCTTGGGCCTTTGAACTTCTTTTCCTTACAACAGTTATTCCTCATGAACCCAGGCTTAATGACACTTATTTTTAGCATTTCACAGTAAAATAATTCATTATACTTAGTACTGATACAATTTTAAACGGTGGTCCTGAAATGACACTGTGATACCATGGTAGACAATAATTTTGGTACCTATTAGTTAGCTAGTTTTAATGTATTGAGTGGTGACTTCTCCCTAACATATATCCACATCCTAAACTCCAGTACCTGTGAATGTGACCTTATTTGGAAAAGGGTCTTTGCTGAGCAAATAGGTAAACACTTTTGTTTGTGTGTGTATGTGTGTGTGTGCATGACTATGCAGGGTCTTCTAGTTGCTGCAAGAGGGCTTTGTTGCTCTGAGTCATGTGGGATCTTAGATCCTAGACCAGGGATTGAACTCACATCCCCTGCATTGGAAGGCAGCTTCTTAATCACTGAATTGCCAGGGAAGTCCCAACTAAAGATGAGTTGAGATCATCCTGATCATCTGGATGGTTTCCATATCCAAAGACAAATGTCTTTACAGGAGACAGAGAAGAAGACACAGATACAGAGGAGAAGACCTTGTGAAGATGGACAGAGACTGGAGAGATTTAGCTGTAAGCCAATAGAGTTCTGGAGCCACCAGAAGCTGAATGAGCAAAGGAAGGATTCTTTCCTAAGGCTTTGGGAAGAGTATGGACCTAATAACACCCTGACTTTGGATTTCTGGCCTCCAGAACAGTGAAGGAATACATTTCTGGTGTATTAAGCATTGGGTCTGTGGTCATTTAAGGCAATCCTAGAAAACTAAAATGCTAGTTCATATCAAATAATATAGGATTTTGTCGTATTGTTTTCTTTTGCAACAACTTGGGGAAGTCAATATCTCTAATCTAATTCTTGTTTTCATTCAATGAAATTGTTTGTCTCCATTAAAGATATACTGGTCCTGGGAGGATAGTCCCCTCTGGGGAAAGTTCCATTTACAAAGCTCCAGGCGTTGGCCAAGTAAGAGGCTGGTTTGGGGAGCAGGGAGGCATTGCTCCTGGCTCTACCGTCTCTGGACTAAGTTGTCTCTGTGTCTCTGATGCCTTATCCTGTTGAGGGTGTTAGGCAAGTGTATTTCTAGAGATGAGCCATTCACCCAGTCTAGAGTAGTGTACTCCCTTTTATTCTTTCTTCCACACTGTTGGCTTCCTTCATATACTCATCACAATTGGTAATTAGATGAATACTTGCTTGTCACAGCTTCAAGTTCAAGGAACATAGTAACTGCACTTAGCATGTTGTGCGTCTCTCTGTAGGGTCTCAACAAAAAATGTATTAATAAACAAGTCAGTGAGTGAACAGTTTGAGTGGAGAATAAAAAGTGCTTATTACTTTGGGGTTAGAATCAGACTGGTCAAGGACGGATTTTTTTTAAACTTACTACGTCATACGCCATTGAACTTCAAGATTGAAAAGAATCACGCCTTCCTGACAAGCATGACCAAAGTGCTTGGTTGAATCACTCTTGGTGACAGGAAACTCACTACCTCACCACTTCTGATCTTTCCAGTTCGCTTTTCTTTCCCACTCCCTTCAGTTATGAAGATCTTCACTGTAGCATTTTGCACACCTGATGCACAAAGGCCTGGAAGTCTGGAAGGAGGGACAGAGGGCATTCCAATGCCCAGCCCAGGGTCTGAGACCGGCGGTTCAGTGTGGGCACCGTAGCTGACTGTTGGGTAGAGTAGCGGTGCCACCTTTCTCGTGGGTTTGCCTGGACTCTAGGCTTTCCTGCGGGGTCCTTCTTTCCAAACTCCTCGCTTTTCCTCCCCGTGCCCGCCACCAGGGGCAGCCGCATCCCGCTGCCACCCCCGTCACCTACGCGGCCGCCCTGGCGGCTCGGGGGCCGCTCCTCGGGCCGGGAAGCGGTGGCGGAGGGCGCTGGGCGCGCAGGCTCTGCCCCGACCTCTCTCTCCCGCCCCGCGTCTCTCCCCCCGCTCCCCCTCGGCCCCTCCTTCCACACTCGCTGCCTCCTCTCGCCGGAGAGCTTCCCGGCACCTTCCGCGACGAGTGTGGAGCCGCCCCACCGCGGAGCCCACGGCCGTCCGAGCGCGAGCGACGCAGGTGTGCGAGCCCCCGCGCCGCCGCCGTCTTCGCCCCGCCTGGTGGGACCTGGGCCTCGAGGTGGGATCCGGCTCTCCCCGCCACCCCCGCCGCTGCCCTTCCTGCACCTGGCCCGGCGGGGAGCGCGGCGCTCGGGCGCGCGCGCGGGCGGCTGGAGCCCGCCAGCCACCGGGGCCCCAGGAGGCCGGGGCGGGTCCGGCGGCGTCACCGGCGGGTCGGCGGGGACTCTCGTTCCCCCGGGGCGGGCGCTCCGGGGTAACCCTGGGCGCGGGGCATCGGGCGCGCGGCCGGGGGCATTCGGCCCAGCCTGGGCGCGAACCCGCCCGGCGCCCCCGAAAGGACTTGCCATCCGGCCGACTTCTTTTCCAGGTCTCCTCGCTACTTTGGAAACTGAAGGGACTGCGACTGAAACCAGTAAGCCCTGGGGCCCGGAGGAGGAAAGATTTGTTGGTTTGGATGACAAAAGGAAAACAAATGTGCGGGGTGGTTTAGCTTCTGTTTCCACCATCTAAGCTCTCCCCAAGCGTATTAATAGAGCAAAACGAAACAACAAAACCCAATCCCAACCAAAGCACTTATTTAAAGGAAATTGTAGGTGTGAGAAAACCGGACCCAGCTGAAGAATCACTTTGGAAACCCCAGGTAGGATGAGGCCATTTGAGAAAGTCGTTATTTGGGGTGCTATTTCTAGAACGTGGGTTTGCAAGTCCAAGAGGAGACTGGCTCTTTTAAGCCAGAGGGGGTTCATTGTATTGAGGGGCTGCCTGAGTGTCCCCTGTTAACCTTCATTTCCTCAAGTATTAAAGTATGTTGAGACAAATACTCTTTCAGAGCTCTGGACTGGGAGACAGAAAATCTGGCTTTTGATATGATTTGTATTTACCGTGACAGCTGTGGTTCATTTAACCTCTTTGGGTCTCCGTTTCCTCATCTGTCAAGTTAGAGAGTTGGTTTACAATTCTGAGGGCCTCTTGATAATACCTAAGATGTTTTCCAGCTTAAAAATTTATAATTCTTTGACTTTTTAACATTTACAAACATTACTAGGTTTATAATTTCGTGAAATTAAAAAAAAATCTGTATTGATCTTGGCATTTTTTTTTTGTAATATGCAGTTATGGTTTATACGTTTAAGGCCTTTCAACCAAAATTTGAAGAGAAAAACACTCTTTTAGCTTAGAAATATATAGTTTATATGTAAATATTTAGATCATCTTTCAGTCTAGCTTAAAGAATCACATTCAAGTTGAAGTTAATATTTGCAACGCTGCAACAAAAACATGTGGCTTTAGTATAATACCTGTTCACTTTCAGTATGGTATATTTGGAGGAAATAAAAATTGTTTTGGAGGAAAACAAAAATTGCACCTTTCCTGTCAATTTCTGTTCTTGAACAGTTTGTTACTTTTTAGCATGACATTGTGTGCAGAATATTAAAAATTGGCTTCAGAACACTTTAGAGCCTGTGTGAAATTAAGCTCAATAGCATAGATGCCAATTTTAGTAATGTATTTTAGTTGTCTTGGAATGAATCCCAGAAAAATAGCAGAGGTTAACTAAACAGATAAGCTAGAAATTAGGAATTGACACACACACTCAAAGTTGTACAGGGAGTGTGTACTATAAAGTGTCATTGATATTTTTATTTCCTTTTGATAAAAAGCAGACAGCAACCAACTGTTGACTTGTTTTAGCAGACAGAATGTTAGGATAGCTTTTGTTGTTACTTGTAATTCAAAATTATTTGAGACTTAGTCATCAGTAGTTAGGATAGGTTTATAAATGTCTGTGGCTCTTTTTGGTGGTGTTGATCTAAAATAAAATAATGTACTCATACCCTGCACATGCTCTTTATTCTGTTTGGGAGAGTGGAATAAATTTGAAGCAGTCTTTTATGAGGGTTTCCCAGGTGGCTCTAGCAGTAAAGAACCTGCTTGCCTATGCAAGAGACATGAGATGATGGGTATACCGTTCCCTGGGTCAGGAAGATCCCCTGTAGGAGGGCACAGCAACCTACTCCAGTATTCTTGCCTGGAAAATCCCGTGGACAGAGGAGCCTGGTGGGCTATAGTTCATAGACTCTCAAAGAGTAGGATTTGACTGAAGTGACTTAGTATGTACCTACTCTTTTATAAACACTTTAAATTTATTTTCCTTGCCTTTTCACCTTTGGACTGGAAGTGCCATCAATTATTCAGGCATTTGTCTTCCATCATAGTCTCTGGTGAAGTAGATGATCATCACCTTTGAAAGAGATACCCAAAGAGTTAAGGAAATTGGTTGTTGAATGAACAGAGAGTAGTAGAACTCAAATATCCTGGCTTCTAGTCTCTTGGAAAACAATTGGGAACAGTGGATGGATCTGCTCACAGTCCAACTCATTCATGGTTTGGGAGGGCCATTCTAGTTGGCAGAAGCTGTACTTCTCTCTTGTAATGAAATTATTGAGAGAAAACAGCCGTGTCTTCAGTTAGATCACTATTATATAACTAAAAGTTTTGTGTTTGTGAAGGGCAATATCCCAAGGGGGGTCTTAGAACTTTAAAAATATCCAGAGAAAGGAAAGAATTGCCTTGGCAGATACTGTACTGCATTTTTCATACTGAAAGCCAAATGCATACTAAAAAAATATGTCCTGTGGAGTTAAAAATGAAGAAAAGGGCTTACAGTCTGCTCTAATTCTTTTAAGGTTTTTATGTGATTTAAAAATTCCAGTTTTAATTAAATTACAAATGTTCACCTCCTGGAAAGACCTAGTACATATAACCTTTTGGCGTTTCAATTCAAATTTGGTCTGGTTATAATTTGATGTATTCTTTCTCAAGTATTTTTTTAAAACTTCTGTAACTCCATAGTGATATTACTTGTCTTTTTCACACACATGATCTTATTAATCTGTAAATATTTTGAACCATGACATACACAGAGAAAAGAGTACATAAAACAAATATTGGTACTGGTTTACAAATAATATAGCAAATCACTGTAACCGATGNATTATTCAGGCATTTGTCTTCCATCATAGTCTCTGGTGAAGTAGATGATCATCACCTTTGAAAGAGATACCCAAAGAGTTAAGGAAATTGGTTGTTGAATGAACAGAGAGTAGTAGAACTCAAATATCCTGGCTTCTAGTCTCTTGGAAAACAATTGGGAACAGTGGATGGATCTGCTCACAGTCCAACTCATTCATGGTTTGGGAGGGCCATTCTAGTTGGCAGAAGCTGTACTTCTCTCTTGTAATGAAATTATTGAGAGAAAACAGCCGTGTCTTCAGTTAGATCACTATTATATAACTAAAAGTTTTGTGTTTGTGAAGGGCAATATCCCAAGGGGGGTCTTAGAACTTTAAAAATATCCAGAGAAAGGAAAGAATTGCCTTGGCAGATACTGTACTGCATTTTTCATACTGAAAGCCAAATGCATACTAAAAAAATATGTCCTGTGGAGTTAAAAATGAAGAAAAGGGCTTACAGTCTGCTCTAATTCTTTTAAGGTTTTTATGTGATTTAAAAATTCCAGTTTTAATTAAATTACAAATGTTCACCTCCTGGAAAGACCTAGTACATATAACCTTTTGGCGTTTCAATTCAAATTTGGTCTGGTTATAATTTGATGTATTCTTTCTCAAGTATTTTTTTAAAACTTCTGTAACTCCATAGTGATATTACTTGTCTTTTTCACACACATGATCTTATTAATCTGTAAATATTTTGAACCATGACATACACAGAGAAAAGAGTACATAAAACAAATATTGGTACTGGTTTACAAATAATATAGCAAATCACTGTAACCGATGAGTTCAGTTGCTCAGTTGTGTCCGACTCTTTGTGACCCCATGAACTGCAGCACACCAGGCTTCCCTGTCCATGACCAACTCCTGGAGCCTGCTCAAACTCATGTCCATTGAGTTGGCGATGCCATCCAGCCATCTCATCCTCTGTCGTCCCCTTCTCTTCTTGGCTTCAATTTTTCCCAGCATGAGGGAGGGTCTTTTCTAGTGAGTCAGTTCTTCGCATCAGGTGACCAAAGTATTGGAGTTTCAGCTTCAACATCAGTCCTTCCAATGACTATTCAGGACTGATTTCCTTTAGGATTGACAGGTTTGTAATTGTAACAGGTAATTCAAGGCAAATACTCATTATTCACCATACAAATAGGAGAACGGGCCAATACCCAGAAACCTTTTTCTTGTTCCTTCCTAATCTCAGTTTTCCTTTTATTTAAAAAATTATATGCACACAGGAGGCATCCTTTCATAGATTCTCTTGCTTAACGTTATGAGACTAAGCCATTTCCTCTCCCTTCTAAAGCATTAGCTTTTAAAAAGAGCCTGTATTCCCTATCATTTGATTCCTTTTTCACATTCTCTCTTAAACCTACTTCTGTCACTCTTATTTCCACTACTCTGCCCACTGTCACTGGTGACATCACCTTTCCCAAATTCAGTGGTCAGTTGCCACCTTTGGTCTTACGTCACCTGTTGGTAGCACTGTCAGTTGTCACCCTTTGCTCTCTGTGCTATTTCTTTGTTGGCCTCCAGGATACCATGTTTTCTTGATTTTTCCTGCTCTTCACTAACCATTACTTTCTGTCCCCTTTGCTGGTCTCTCTTCTGCTCTCAGAGGTTTATAACCTTAGATTGTCTTCAGCTCTAGTCCTTGGGAGGTCTTTTCTGTGATTTCATGCAATCTCTATATTGGTGCACTGATGACTCCAAAATGATAGGTGAAACTTTGAGTTATCTCCCCGAACGTTAGACTTCTGGGTCTAAAGACCTGCCTGCTCGACATTTCCACTTGGATGTCTAGCAGAGATCTCCAGTTCAACATGCTCCAAATGGAATCTTCATCTCACCCAAGCCCTCTCTGCAGCCTTCTCTATCTTCATCCTTCATGTTGCTCAGGCCAAAACCTGGGAGTCATCTTTGATGTCTCCCATTCCCTCATATCTTAGATGTAATATGTCAGGAAGTCCTCTGTGGTCTGTCTTCAAAATAATTCCTGAATATAGCTACTCTTATCACCTCCATGGCTGCCATCCCAACCGGAGCTGCCATCATGTCCCACATGGATTACTGTAAGGACCTCCTAACTGGGCTCCCTGCTTTCATCCTTTGCCCTCCACAACCCAGTCTCAAATTATAAATCAGAGCTCTGCTTGCAACATGTGGCAGATCATGTCACTTTTTTTCCTCCAGAATCTCCAATCTCAGATGATCCTTAGACTTGCCTACAAAGTGCTACCTATTTTTTCCTCTCCCTTTGATCTGTCTGATCTCATTTTCTTTGCTGTTTCTCTTATTCACTCAGCTCCAGCCACACTGGTCTCCTTGCTATTCTTTGAGTATATCAGAGACCATCTCTGCTCTGACTGGGATGCTCTTCTTCCAGATATCCACATGAGTTAATCTATTACTTTCACTTGTTTGAAATTTTTGTTCAGTTGTCTCCTTTTCAATGAGATCTACTCTGGTCATCATATTTTAAACTGCATGTCTTACCTTGCAAAACACTTTCCCCTTCCTTAGCTTTTCCTCATGTTCTTACCACATTTAAAAATACTTACTTATTATTAATCATTTTTTTTCCTGTCTTATTTTTATTAGAAGGCAGACTCCATGAGGGTTTTTTTTTTTTTTTTTCCTGTTTTATTCACTGTTGTATCCCTAGTACCTGAAACAGAGCCAAGCATGTAAGGGGAGCTTAGTAACATTTTTGTTGTTGTTAATTAAATGCTGTTGCTGACAGTGACTGTTTGTTCATTTTTATTATTGGATGTATTTTGTTTTATGAAAATAATAATTTTGTTTTTTACTCATTGTGATTAAGGGTATTTGGATCATTTCTACCCTCTCCTTCCCTCTCCCTTTTTTCTTTCCTTCTTTCCTCCCTTCCTCCCTCCCTTTGTCCTTCCTGCCCCCCCCACCTTCCTCCTTCTCTCCTCCCTCTCTCCTTCCCTCCTTTCCATTCTTTTACTGTCATAAATAAACCACTGATGATTCTTCTACAAATGTCATGGTGCTTAGATGTAGGAGTTTCTTTTTGTTGTTCAGTTGCTTAGTGACTCTTTGTGACACCATGGACTGCAGCATGCCAGGCTTCCCTGTCCTTCACTATCTCCTGGAGTTTGCTCAAATTCATGTCCATTGAGTTGGTGATGTCATCCAACCATCTTGTCCTCTGTGTCTTTAGAGCTTAAAACTCCTAGTCAAATTTCTAGATCACCGGGTTTGCATATATCAGCTTTATTAGACAATGCCATGCTTTTCCAGCATGTTTCTACCCATTTATATTCCTACTTTCATCCCTCTGCATTTCTGCCAAAATTTAGTGTTATCAGAAACTTTAATTTTTGCCCATCTGGTGGGTATATATTATCTCATTGCCTTTTGTTTCTTTAATTACTAGTGAGATGGAGCCTAGTATCTGTAAAAATAGGTTAGGTTATGCTTTGGTAACAAATTATCCCCAAATCTCATTGACTTAATGTAATAAAGACTTATTAGTCATTCAAGTAAAGTTTCCTCTGGTTTAGGACATCTCTCCAGCATAACTATGTTCAGAAACTTAGAAGTCTAAATTCAGGAAATTGCTATCATTCTGTACAACCTGGAACACAGGACTTTCCCATTTGATGTAGTATGGAGAAAATTGTGGATAATTGTGAACTAACTTTAAATGCCTCCATCTAGAAGTGACGTGAATGATTTGCACTCACATTTTAGATGCAAAAGAAATCCTAACTTCAAGGACACAGGGAAGGTTAATCCTCTGTGCTAAAAGGAAAAATAAAGGTGAATACTGGTTATCTATTTTTGTTTTACTAAGATACCTCAAAATTTAGTGGCTTAAAACAATAAATACTTATTATTGCTATATTCAAATACCAAGTGTTGACATATGTGTGGGTCTGTTTCTGAGCTTTATATTTGTTCTGTATGTCTCTTTCTGTAGTTACCGCAGGTTTAAATTGTCTTGCTATCTGGTAAATGGGGGAGTAAATCCTCCCTCTTTGTCCAGTTTTTTCAGGAGTACTATAGCATTCTTTGACCCTTTATCTTTCCATACATGTTTTTCAAATTGGCTTATCAAGTTCTAAAAAGTTTGTTAGGAATTTAATGGAGATTCCATTGAGATTGTTTTGAGTCTATAAACAAAAGGAAATTGATACTCTGTAAATATTCAGTTTTAGAATACATGACTGTCTCTCAATATATTTAGATCCTCTCTAACATGACAATACTATAGTAATATTATAATAGTATAATTTTTCTCTTAGGAGTCCTTGAACATTTTGTTCTATTTATTTACAGAAACTGCCTGTTTTTGAAATTATCTTAAATGATGTCTTTTCAAAAAATTCATTGTCGTTTTGCTACTGTCATAGAGAAGTAAACTTGACCTCTAAAAGTATTTTAAAAACAATAGCCTTATTGGACTATAACTCATATATTATAATATTTTCCTTTTATAGTGTACAAATCACTGGTTTTCAGTACATGAACACAGTTATGTAACCATTACCATTATTTAATTTTAAAGCATTATTATCACTCACAAAAGCAACCCCATATCCCTTAGCAGTAACTCCCTAAGTTCCCTTCTCTGATCCCTGGAAATTATTGATTTACTTTCTGTGTCTATGGGTTGCCTATTCTGAACATTTTATATTAATAAAATCATAGGGGCTTTGGTGAACAGATTCTTCCACTTAGCATGCTATTTTTAAGATTTATCCATGCTGTATCATGGATCAGTACTTCATTCTTTTTTTTAATCATAAAAGAACATTTTCTTGGGGTTTACATTGAAAACATGATTCCATGGAAATACTTCATTCTTTTTATGGCCAAATAATATTTATTATATGATACACCATATTTTGTTCATTCACTCATCAGTTGATGACTATTTGGGTAGTTTCCACTTTTTGATTATTATGAATAGGACTGTTACTAATATTTGCATATAAGTTTTTGTGTGAACATATGTTTTCATCTCTTGGGTATATACCTAGGAGTAGAATTGCTCAGTCATATGGCAACATTAAGTTTAACATTTGAAAATCTGCCTGTTTTCCAAAGCAGTTTTCAACATTTTATATTCCCACCAGCAATGTATTAACAGGGATTTCAATTTCTCCATCTCCTTGTCAACATTTGTTACCATCCAAAACTTTAAGATATCATAGTGAATGTGAAGTGATATTCATTATGGTTTTGAGTTGCATTTTCTGATGACTGATGATCTTGAGCATTTTTTTCATGTGCTTGTTGGCCATGAAAAGATATTTGTGTATCTTTTTTGAGAAATGTTCATTGCTTGTTAATTGGATTGCTTGTCTATTTTTGTGGTTGGTATGAGAGTTCTTTATATAGTGTATGATCTCTTTTAAGATACAGAATTTCAAATATTTTCTCCCATCCTGTGGGTTTTTCACTTATTTGAAGGTATCCTTTGAAGTCCCAAAGTTTTAAATTTTAATTAAGTCTAGTTAATCTACTTTTACACTTAATTTTGGTGTCATATCTAAAAAGCCATTACCTAATTCAGGGTTGAGTTTTACTTCTATGTTTTACATATAAGAATATTATAGTTTTAGCTTTTATATTTTAGTTTTTGATTACTTTGAATATATAGAGTGAAGGAAAGGACCAATTTCTTTCTTTTGCATCTGGATATCTACTTGTCACAGCACCATTTCTTGAAAGACCATTCTTTCCTCATATCTAGATGTCTTGTTAAAAACCACTTTAAAGGTTTGTTTCTGGACTCTCAGCTTTATTCCATTGCTCTATTTCTGTCCTTTAATGAGGTACCACATTGTCTTGATTGAGTTGAGTTCAGTTCAGTTTAGTTGCTCAGTTGTGTCTGACTCTTTGTGATCCCATGGACTGCGGCACACCCGGATTCCCTGTTCATCATCAACTCTTGGAGCTTGTTCAAACTCATGTCCATCGAGTCAGTAATGGCATCCAACCATCTCATCCTCGGTCGTCCCCTTCTCCTCCTGCCTCCAATCCCTCCCAGCATCAGAGTCTTTTCCAATGAGTCAACTCTTTGTATGAGGTGGCCGAAGTACTGGAGTTTCAGCTTTAGCATCATTCCTTCCAAAGAAATCCCAGGGCTGATCTCCTTCAGAATGGACTGGTTAGATCTCCTTGCAGTCCAAGGGACTCTCAAGAGTCTTCTCCAACACCACAGTTCAAGAGCATCAGTTCTTCAGCGCTCAGCTTTCCTTATAGTCCAACTCTCACATCTATACATGACTACTGGAAAAACCATAGTTTTGACTAGACAGATCTTTGTCAGCAAAGTAATGTCTCTGCTTTTTATGTGCTGTCTAGGTTAGTCATAGCTTTTCTTTCAAGGAGCAAGCGTCTTTAAATTTGGTGGCTGCAGTCACTGTCTGCAGTGATTTTGGAGCCCAGGAATATCTGTCACGTTTCCATGGTTTCCCTGTCTATTTGCCATGAAGTGGTGGGACCAGATGCCATGCTCTTAGTTTGATTGTCTTGGTTACTGTAGCTTTGAAGCAAATTTTGAAATCAGAAGTGAATCCTCCAACTTTATTCTTTTTTTTCAATATTGTTTTAGCTATTCACTTGTGAATACATACGGATTTTAGAATCAGCTTGTCAATGTCGATACAAAATGCCACTATAAATTTGAAGGGATTATATTGAATTAAATTCAGAAGTATTGCCATCTTAATAAAAGTTCTTTCAGTCTATGAACATGGGGGTGTTTTTTCATTTATTTAGGTATTCTTTAATTTATTTCAGTGATGTTTTATAGTATTCATTGTATAAATAATTGCACTTCTTTTGTTGAAAATGTTCTTAAGTATTTAATTGTTTCTGATGCTATAGGAAGTGAAATTGTCTTTTAATTTTATCTCAGCTTGTTCATTGCTAATGCACAAAAATAGAAATGATTTTTGTGTATTGATTTTGTATTCTACAACCTTGCTGAACATATATAGAAATAGCAAGAATTTAACAGAAGCAGAAGAGGTTAAGAAAAGGTGGCAAGAATACACAGAAGAACTACACAGAAAAGGTCCTAATGATCTGAACAACATGATGGTGTAGTCACTCACCTAGAACCAGACATCCTGGAGTCTGAAGTCAAGTGGGCATTAGGAAGCATTACTGTGAACTAAACTAGTGGAAGTGATGGAATTCTAAATGAGCTATTTAAAATTTTAAAAGATGATGCTGTTAAAATGCTACACTCAGTATGTTAACAAATTGGAAAACTCAGCAGAGACCACAGAACTGGAAAAAGTCAGTTTTCATTCTAGTCCCAAAGAAGGGCAATGCCAAAGAATGTTCAAGCTGTTGCCTTCAGTTCAGTTCAGTTCAGTCGCTCAGTGGTGTCCGACTCTTTGCGACCCCATGAATTGCAGCATGCCAGGCCTCCCTGTTCATTACCATCTCTTGGAGTTCACCCAGACTCACATCCATCAAGTCCATGATGCCATCCGGCCATTTCATCCTCGATTGTCCCCTTCTCCTCCTGCCCCCAATCCCTCTCAGCATCAAAGTCTTTTCCAATAAGTCAACTCTTCGCATGAGGTGGCCAAAGTACTGGAGTTTCAGCTTTAGCATCATTCCTTCCAAAGAAATCCCGGGGCTGATCTCCTTCAGAATGGACTGGTTGGATCTCCTTGCAGTCCAAGGGACTCTCAAGAGTCTTCTCCAACACTAGAGTTTTGCACTCATTTCACATGCTAGCAAGGTAATGCCCAAAATCTTTCAAGCTAAGCTTCAGCAGTACATGAACCAAGAACTTACAGATGTACAAGCCGGATTTAGAAAAGACAAAGGAACCAGAAATCAAATTGCCAACATCTGTTGAATTATAGAAAAATTCCAGAAAAACATCTACATCTACTTCATGAACTACCTTATAGCCTTTGACTGTGTGGATCACAGCAAACTGGAAAATTCTGAAAGGGATGGGAATACCAGACCACTTGACCTGCCTCCTGAGAAATCTGTATACAGGTCAAGAAGAAACAGAACTGGACATGGAAAAATGGACTGTTCAAAATTGGGAAAGGTGTACATCAAGGCTGCATATTGTCACCCTGCTTATTTAACTTATAGGCAGAGTACCTCATATGAAATGCTGGGCTGGATGAATCACAAACTGAAATTAGGATTGCAAGGAGAAATATCGACAGTCTCGGATATGCAAATGATACCATTCTAATGGCAGAAAGTGAAGAGGAACTAAAGATCCTCTTGATGAGGGTGAAAGAGGAGAGTGAAAAAGCTGGTTTAAAACTCTACATTCAAAATACTAGGATTGTGGCATCTGGTCCCATCACTTCATGGAAAATAGATGGCAAAAAAGGAGATGCAGTGACAGATTTTATTTTCTTGGGCTCCAGAATCACTGCAAATGGTGAATGCAGCTATGAAATTAAAAGACAGTTGCTCTTTGGAAGAAAAGGTATGACAAATCTGGACAGTATATTATAAGCATAGATGTTACTTTTCAACAAAGATCCATCTAGTCAAAGCTATGGTTTTTCCAGTAGTCATGTATGGATGTGAGAGTTGGACCATAAAGAAGACTGAGTGCTGAAGAATTGATGCTCTTGAACTGTGGTGCTGGAGAAGACTCGTGAGAGTTCCTTGGACAGCCAATAGATCAAACCAGTCAATCCTAAAGGGAATCAACCCTGAATATTCATTGGAAGAACTGTTGCTGAAGCTGCAGGACATTGACCACCTGATGGCAAGAGCCAACTCACTGGAAAAGACCCTGATGCTGGGATAGATTGAGGGCAGGAGGTGAAGGGGAGACAAAGGATGAGTTGGCTTGATGACTCAATGGACATAAGTTTGAACAAACTCTGGGAGATAGTGAAGGACAAGCAGCCTAGAATGCTGTAATTCCTGAGGCTGCAAATAGTCAGACATGACTTAATGACTGAACAACATAAATATTTTTGTGTGTGTGAATTCCTTAGTAGTTTCTATGTACAAGATCAAGTCTTTTGAGAATAAAGATAGTTTTACTTCTCTTTTTCTAATTTAGATGTTTTCTATTTCTTTTTCTTGCTCAATTGCTCTAGCTGAAACCTCCAATTGAATAGAAAGTGCAGGTGAATAATATCTGATCCTGCTCACTTAGCAGGGAAGCAACCAGTCTTTTACCATTAAGTGTGATGTTAGCCGGGGCTTCCTTGGTGGTTGAGTGGTAAAGAATCTGCCTGCCAAGCAGGAGAAGTGGGTTCTATCCCTAGGTCAGGAAGATCCCTTAGAGAAAGAAGTGGCAACCCACTCCAGTATTCTTGCCTGGGAAATTCCGTGGACAGAAGAGCCTGATATGCTACGGCCCATGGGTCGCAAAGAGTTGAACATGACTTAGTTACTAAGCAACAGCAACATAACCGTGGGATATTCATATGCAGCTTTATCAAGCTGGAGAAGTTCTATGTCCTGTTGAATATTTTTGTCATGAAATAGCATTGGAATTTGTCAAATGCTTTTGTTATTGACTTGTCATGTCTTTTATTTTATTATTATGATTGATTTAACATTGATTTTCATATTTTAAATGAAACTTGCATTCCTGAGGTAAATCATATTTGATTACATATACATTGGAGGGTTTTGACTTGCTAGTATATTTTGCATCTATATTCATAAGAGATATTGGTCTGTAGTCTCTTTTATTGTGATGTCTTTGTCTAGTTTTGGTGTCAGAGTAATACTGGCCTCATATAAGAAGTTGGGAAGTGTTTAAAATACTCGGTATTGTGTTTTTCACCAGCAATGTTGCTAAATTTTGTAACTAAGTTTAACAACTTACATATAGATACTTTGGGATTGTCTATTTTTATTGTCATTCGTGAATAATGGCAATTTTGTTTGTTTCTTTATAATCCTTAATCTTTTCCTACTTCTCTTTGTGCCTTGCTTAGGACCTCGGGTATAATATTGTTTTGAAGTGCTCACAGAATAAATCATTTCACATTAAAAATGATGTTTCTTTCTGACTTTGAATTTTCCTCTCAATACTGCTTTATCTGTGTGAAATTAAGTTTTGAGATGCTTTTTTCATTATCATAAGTTTAAAATGTATTTTGATTTTGATTATATCTTTTTTTGCCCTGTAGATTACCAAAAACAATTTTTATTGTCTTAATATATGGCCTTTGTGTAGTTATACTTTTGTTATTTTTTTCCTGCGTTAAAAACACTGTGGACAGAGAATGTGGTCTGTATCTGTATGATTTTAGTCTTTGGATTTGTTTGTAACTTGCCTTATGTCTTTGTATGTGGTCAGTTTTTGTAAACACCCCACTGATGATTAAAAATAATGTGCCATCTACAGTTTGGAGGAGCTGAGTTCAATGTATGTCAAATTTGTTAATGTTTTTGTTCCAGTCATTTGTTAATACTATTTCAGTCTTATATATCCTCACGTATTTATGTTTGCTGTTCTATTTTTTCGTTTCTATACATCAATTGATATAAATTTGTTTTATCGGTTCAAATGCATACACTTAAAAACTTAACTTTAGCACACAATCATTTTATTGTTTAGTCACTAAGCCTTGTCTGAGTCTTTTGCGACCCCATGGACTGTATCCTGCCAGACTCCTCTGTACATAAGATTTCCCAGGTGAGAATACTGGAGTGGATTGCCATTTCATTCCCTATCTATTCATTTTTTAAGGAGACAGTATTAAAAATGTCTACCATATGTGTGGATATCTGTTGTTTTCCTTGTGGTACTCTGGGTTTTCACCATATATCAATGTACTTTGAAGCTACATTGTAATAAGCATATGTTATTTTGAAGTTATAGTATATGTATGCATTTAAAATTATTATATATTCCTGCTGAATGGAAACTTTCATTAATTTGGAGTGATTCTCTTCACTTATATTTCTGTTTCTATAGGGTATTATTAAGGAGATGTTTTAAAATACATATTTATGTTTTTAACTACGTTTTTCAGTAGTTCCAACTTATGATTATCCTCATGCTTCCTGCTGGCTTTAAAATGAAAACCAGAAATATCCACTCTTGTAACTCTTAAATCCATATTTCTGAGCTTAAACATGATTAATGCCATTGTAATATTTTAAAGTGAGATTTTGTGTTTGTAAGAAATATCAGACACAGAAATGCTGAATCTGTAGTAAAACATCAATGTCAAATTTAAGTGCTATGAACTCATAAGTTTAAAATCTTTTCCAGAATGGAAACACTCAATATGTCTAAGGTAGGCTATGTGAAATTTTCGTGGATATTGATTCTCACTGAATGAAGGTCAGCAAGTCACTTGTTATTCCATAGAACTGCTAGGCTAGATTCACCCCACTTATACAATTTTATGGTACCAATAAAATGTCTTCTGAAGTGAATACAGGCCACTGTCAGTTAGTGTGGGACAGTATTTGCTTGGCTTTGGTGTTTTTAGGAGGTCTAGTTGACTGGGTTGAAGCTATGACTCTGCTTAGCATAGCATGGAGACTTGCTGAGGAGAGAACAGAGTTAGGGGAACCGTTGTCTGTGGGCCATGGATGGTCTTTAAGGAGAGAATCACACATGTGAGAACTATTTTAGTGAAAATTCCTAGTACCTATGGTGGTGATGGTTTTAGTCTCTAAGTCATGTCTGACTCTTTTGTGACCCCATGAACTGTAGCCCACCAGCCTTCTCTGTCCATGGGATTTCCCAGGCAAGAATACTGGAATGGGTTGCCGTTTCTTTCTCCAGGGGATCTTCCTGACCCAGGGATCAAACCCACATCTCCTGCATTGTAGGCAGATTCTTTACCGCTGAGCCACCAGGGGAACCCCTTCTGGTACCTATCAGTTCAGTCTCTCAGTCGTGTCCAACTCCTTTCAACCCCATGGACTGCAGCACGTCAGGCTTCCCTGTCCATCACCAACTCCCAGCCCAAACTCATGTCCATCGAGTTGGTGATGCCATCCAACCATCTCATCCTTTGTCATCCCCATCTCCTCCTGCCTTCAATCTTTCCCAGCATCAAAGTCTTTTCCAAAGAGTCAGTTCTTCACATCAGGTGGCCAAAGTATCAGACTTTCAGCTTCAGCATCTGTCCTTTCAATGAATTTTCAGGACTGATTTCCTTTAGGATGGACTAGTTTGATCTCCTTGCAGTCCAAGGGACTCTCAAGAGTCTCCTCCAATACCACAGTTCAAAAGCATCCATTCTTGGGCGCTCAGCTTTCTTTATAGTCCAACTGTTATATCCATACATGACTACTGGATTGATTCTTGGCCTTTTGGCTAAGATCAAGTGAGGTATCTGGTACCTATGAACCTCTTTAATTCAAACTAGGGTAATATGGACTAGTAAATAAAAATGACCCAGCTGGAGACACTCTAAAGGGGCATTGTGGCATTGATATTAATTTTAGTCCTTGCCAATTAGAAAATCCAGAAATAGCACAGACTTAAAAATCTGTATATATGTGTGTGTGTGTGTGTGTGTGTGTGTGTGTATAATAGTGAGTGAGACAGATACAGAGAAAAGGTGGAGGGGAGAGAATGAAGAGAAGAGACAGAGAGTAACTGACTCTACTCTTGAGCTAATAATTTCTATAAAGTTTATGGAAATATTTAACTGCTCTATCTGTTTATGCTAGATAATAGCTAAAGATGTGAGCCAAGTACAGATTCTCAGGAGCATCTATAATAGTATTATAATAGGCTTTAAAAATGTGAACTCATGTTTAAGAACAGCTGTTACCAAATAGCTGTTTAGTGAAGGCATAGGACAATGTAGTTTTTCTCAGAATTATGTTTTTTCATTTTATTTTAACTAGCAGCTGTTATTTGGGTGTCTCAACCTAGAAAATAATCAAACAATTGGATTTCTGTATGCACCGACAATATTTCTGAACCAAACTGGTTTCATCATGAAGGAGATGACAGAAAAAAATAGTACACACGCATGTGTGTGTATGTGTTTATGCATAAATGTATAGAGAAAACATACTGATACATAATAAGCATAATAAGCACATACATAATAAGCACCTGATAATTGTAGTTGCTGTTAGGAGTGGGCTGCTGTGTCCTCCTCCAGGGTATCTTCTCGACCCAGGGATCAAACTCACATCTCTTAAGTCTCCTGCATTGACAGATGGGTTCTTCACCACTAGCACCACCTGGAAAGCCCAGTTATATTGTTAAGATGTTATCTGTTAGGATTATGACTACCCAGGAGGTAGTTGAGTATTTCTCTAGTGACTGTATTTTACAGTAACACTGTTGGTTAGAGGTCTGCTCTGGGGAAGAAAAGCTTTTCACTCAGGACAAACAGTATGTAAAAATGTTCTTTCTATAAAAAGTAGTCATCTGGGAAAATGGTTTCTTGGGCTTTTGACTAATAGTATTCTGAACTTGCAAATCCGTTCTTACACAAGAGTTCCTATTGTCTTTTATCCATACCTTTGGCTGACCTTTCTTTTAACTTTTCAAAGGTTCTATAGGAAAACCTTTTTAAAAAAATGATACTTATGATATGCTTCATATTTCTCCTCATTCTTCAAAGGGAAGTTAAATCCTCACTCCCCTCTGGAATCTGTTATGAATTATCCTATTAAGAGTAATCTTCAGTTTCTACTAATGACCACTCTTTCTGGTTGTAATTCTTTAAATCTAAGACGTCGTGGATTTTTAAGATATACCACCATTTTTGTACAGCTAAGAAAGGAAAAACTCTGCCTATTTATTTTGCAATGCTTTCTTATCATTTAGAATTGTAGTTTTATACCTATTGAAAGAACTCATTTACAATTATTTAGATAAAGATTTTTGTTTATATCATACCACTTTCATAAGGAAAATAAAAGTCAAAGAAATCCATCAAGGAATTCTTTCTCATATTCAGAATCTGGTTTTTCTGAGTCACTTTTCAACTCAGTGTCGTTGATGTCAATGTTTTCTTAAATGGTACCATTCCCTGGATTATCAAGACTATTTGTAATGGTGAACTTCATAAAAGACTGATTCACCACGGTTTCTGAGATTTTCTATTTGTCCATTTGAAAATTTTATGCTGACTCTATATTGATCCTAGTAAAAGATGTCCACAAAAGGTTTTCAGACAGTACTCAGGGCTCATATTCCTTCTGTCCTCAAAAGGTTTTTAAATAGTCTGTTGACTGACATATTGATGGCTAAAAATTGTCTAGTCTGTCATTAGGAAAGTGCTCCAGTTTGTATGTATGCAGTCAGTGACAACTGGATCACAGCTGCTACCAAGCCGTAAGTGGTTATAAGATGACATTGATTTTAGCAAAGATCCTGCTGTCAGTGGTATTAAAATATTGCGAATCTTAGAAGAAACATGACATTACTGTTTCCCTTTGTATTTCTTGGAATTCAGCTAATATTCCACTTCTGTGAACCTTTAATTAGCTCCTAGGACTTTGTTAGTAAGTATTTTATCTGAAATACAATAGACCTTTTAATTTAATTAAAAAGACAAAATAATAAGTTTGCATGAAAATAATCCATGCACACGGTTACAGAAACTTACTGTAATAAAGCACAGCAGTCCCTTCCCCCACTCCCTTCAGTTTGTTATTCCTTGTTTTGAGAACAACTGACTTGAACCATTTTTGGTTTTATCATTTCCTTTGGCTAACTCTGTAAGGCTAAATAATATGCATATACTGACTTTTTTTCTTTTCATTTATAACCTTTAAATAGATACCATGGTTCAGTTCAGTTCAGTTCAGTCGCTCAATAGTATCCGACTACTGGAAAAACCATAGCCTTGACTAGAGGAACCTTAGTCGGCAAAGTAATGTCTCTGCTTTTGAATATGCTATCTAGGTTGGTCATAACTTTTCTTCCAAAGAGTAAGCGTCTTTTAATTTCATGGCTGCAATCACCATCTGCAGTGATTTTGGAGCCCCCCAAAATAAAGTCTGACACTGTTTCCACTGTTTCCCCATCTATTTCCCATGAAGTGATGGGACCAGATGCCATGATCTTCATTTTCTGAATGTTGAGCTTTAAGCCAACTTTTTCACTCTCCTCTTTCACTTTCATCAAGAGGCTTTTGAGTTCCTCTTCACTTTCTGCCACAAGGGTGGTGTCATCTGCATATCTGAGGTTATTGATATTTCTCCNAAAATAAAGTCTGACACTGTTTCCACTGTTTCCCCATCTATTTCCCATGAAGTGATGGGACCAGATGCCATAATCTTCATTTTCTGAATTACTAATTGCCAAAAACTACACATTAGTGTTAGAATAGAAAATTAAGTGGTGGAACGTCACTACACTGTAACACCAAATGGCAATGAAAACAAAGCAGCTAATGCCACACTTTGATGTGATGGATTCACAAATATAATGTGGAGCTAAAGAAACTAGACACACATTATATGACTTTATTTAATTAAAGTTAAAAAAACAAAGTAAATAAATCTATTAATTAGAGAGGGTAGTGGTACTTCTACAATGGGAAAGTTTTGAGATGCATCTTGAATGAATTTTCTGCAGTTCTGATAATGTTCAATTTTTATATTGGTTTGTTAGTTAAATGTATGTGTTCTCAATTCCATAATTCATTGTTTTATGTACATGATTGTGAATTTTATGTATTTATGTTATTTTTAAGTTGAAATTTTATAAATAAGAATGGTAACATTTACATTATCAATAAATACATGCAATACTTTAAAACTAGTACACAAAAAGGGTAAGCTTTTTGTAGAAAATATTATAATATATTATTAAAAGATGAGAGACTATCTAAATAGATCAAGAGATATGGCATTCATATATGTAGAAATATATAAATTCTACCAAAAGTTTCTGTATATTAATTAAGCTTTCAAAAAAAATTTCAACAAGATTATTTTACATATTCTGTATAAGACATTTCCAAAACACATGTTGAAGGACAATGGGCCAATAATAACCAAGGCATTTCTGAGCAAGGTAGAGTTGAGGATGAGGCTTTCTTTATGAAATAAGATTTCATAGAGTTATATTATTAAGACAGTTTGATATTAGTACACAGTTAGTCAACTAAGCAATGAAGCAAAATAAAAATCCAGAATGACATTCATGCACCTGTGGAAATTTAATTTGTAATAAAGTTGACATAAAGATTTTTCAATGGAAGGATGAATTGAGTATCCATGTGGAAGATTTGGAATACTAAATAAATGGTAATAGAGCATTAATTATGCCCATTGGAAACAAGAATTTTCATTCTTATATTACACTATGCAAAAATAAATTCTGAAAGCATGAAGGCCATTATATAAACCAATTTATATAAGTTCTTAAAATAGAGAAGATGTTCTTTGTATTTTTATAGTGATATAAGATTTCTTAAAATGCAAAAGATACTAAGAGAAACACTAAAATACATTAATGTAAGTACTTTAGATCATTATAAGACACTATATGAGAATTAAAATGTGAGAATAAACTTGGAAGGGAATTCCCTAGTAGTCCAGTGTTTTGGTGTCTGTGCTTCCAGTACAGAGGGTGAGGGTTTGATCCCTGGTTGGGGAACTGAAATTCTGCATGCTGTATAGCATGGCCAAAAATTCCATGACCCAGCAGTCCCTGTACTGGGCATATACTCTGAGGAAACCATAATTTTAAAAGGCACATGAACTCCAATGTTCACTTCAACACTATTTACAATATCTGGGACATTGAAGCAACCTAGATGTCCACTGATCAATGAATGGATTAAGACACTGTGGTACACATATACAATGGAATATTACTCAGCTGTGAAAGGAAGACATTTGAGTCAGTTCTGATGAACGGATGTACCTGGAGCCTATCATACAGAGAGAAATAAGTCAGAAATAGAAAAGCATATATTGTATATTAACACATATATGTAGAATATAAAAAGATATACTAATGAATCTGTTTCAAGAGCCTGTGGACAGAGTGGGAAGGAGAGGACGGTACAACGTGAAAGAGTATCATGGAAACATATGCACACACATCATCATATGCACAGTGGGCCGCTAGTGGGAATTTGCTTTGTGATGCAGGCACCTCAAATCCAGTGCTCTGTGACAGCCTGGGGATTGGGATGGCATGGCAGGTGGGAGGGAGATTCAAGAGAGAGGAGACACATATGCATACCTATGGCTGATTCACGTTGATGTATAGCAGAAACCAACAGAGTATTATAAAGCAATTATCCTCCAATTAAAAATATTTTAAAAATTTGAAAATCAAATAAAAAGAAAAACTAGAAGATAGATAAACCTATATAACTAAGAACAAATTGGCTATATATATAATATATATAATTTATATATTTATATGTAATATAAGGAATTCCCATGAATCAATAAAAAGACAACATCCAGATAGGAAAAGAAATGAATAAAAGATATTAAAAGACTATTAAAAGACATTTTCCTTGAGGGCAGACCAGAATGGTCCAGAAGTTGCTCTGTCTCCTTAGTAACCAAGAATTCTACATTAAAAACCACAACAGTGTTTCTTAAAATTTTATCAAACGCTTTTGCAACATCGAAAGTTAAAAAAAAGTCTGACATTGGTGAGGAGGAGGAGAAGAAACATTGACTCTAATATGCTATTTAATAAAACATAATTTGGTGCCATTTCACAAAACTATGAGGCTTATTTTATGAAATTAAACATGCACCTATTCTGTCACCTAGTGTCTGTACTCCCAAAAGCATGTATCAAGAAAACATGTATAAGAACCATATGCTGGCTTGAAATTGTAAAAACAGGAAACAACCCGAAAGTCCATAAATAGTACAATGAATAAATTTTGACATCACCATACCAGGTTAGGAGAAGGCAATGGCACCCCACTCCAGTACTCTTGCCTGGAAAATTCCATGGACTGAGGAGCCTGGAAGGCTGCAGTCCATGGGGTCGCTGAGGGTCGGACACGACTGAGTGACTTCACTTTCACGCATTGGAAGGAAATGGCAACCCACTTCAGTATGCTTGCCTGAAGAATCCCAGGGATGGGGGAGCCTGGTGGGCTGCAGTCTATGGGGTCGCACAGAGTTGGACACAACTGAAGCAACTTAGGAGCAGTAGCAGCATACCAGATTAACGAAAGAGGACGAGATAGTTGGAGGCGTGACCAACTCAATGGACATGAATTTGAGCAGACTCGGGGGGAGTCTGGACAGGGAAGCCTGGCGTGGTGCAGTCCACGGGGTCACAAACAGTTGGATGTGACTGAGTGACTGAAAAATGATACCAGGTAACAACTGGTTATGAAATATTGAAGTGAACTATTTCTTAATAGTTTATAAAACTATTAATAGTTCATAATAGTTCATTAAAATATGAACTATTTTTGAGTAAAATTGTATAAAACATATTAAACTACAATAATCATACAGAAATAAATGGATCTATACAATCCAGATAATATTAATTTATAGAAAAACTCCACTGTAATCTCTTTAGGAGATGCATACATAAAACAATGAGAATAATTAAACAAAGATATAGCACATATATGCTAAATAAATTAATCAGATCAGTTGCTCAGTTATGCCCGAATCTTTACAACCTCATGGACTGCAGCATGCCAGGCTTCCCTGTCCATCATCAACTTTCAGAGTTTACCCAAGCTCATGTCCATGGAGTCGGTGATGCCTGGAGAATCCCTTTGAAAGAGGAGTCTGGTGGGCTACAGTCCAGGGGATTGCAAAGAGTCAGATACAACTAAGTGACTAACCCTTTCATACCGCTTTTTAGATTCCACATGTATGGGTTAATATACAATGAAAGGGTTACACAGAGTGAAGTAAGTCAGGTCCCAGATTAGAGTCAGTCCTCCCAGTCCTGGGAATGATTCTTTGTTGCACCTAGCTCTATCCTCCTAGCTCTTGGTCCTGATCACTCAATCATTCTCTTTCCATAGAGGTTGCAACTGAACTGCTTCCTCAGCTGCTTCTTGCCCATAAGAAGGCATAGGTGGAAGTTTTCCATTCTCTATCACTTTTAATAATAGCACTTCTTCCAGAACCATTATCCTTAAACATGTGTTCAGTTCAGTCACTCACTTGTGTCTGACTTCTTGTGATCCCATGGACTGTAGCATACCAGGCCTCCCAATCCATTGCTAACTCTTGGCATTTATTTAAGCTCAAGTGCATCGAGTCGGTGATGCCGTCTAACTATCTCCCTCTGTTGTCCCCTTCTCCTCTCACCTTCAATCTTTCCCAGCATCAGGGTCTTTTCCAATGAGTCAGTTCTTTGCACCAAGTGGCCAAAGTGTTGGAGTTTCAGCTTCAGCATCAGTCCTTCCAGTGAGTATTCAGGGCTATTTCATTTAGGATTGACTGGTTTGATCTCCCTCTAGTCCAAGGGACTCTCAAGAGTCTTCTCCAACACCACGTTTCAAAAGCATCAGTTCTTTGGTGCTCAGCTTTCTTTATAGTCCAATTCTCGCATCCATACATGACTACTGGAAAAACAATAGTCCTTTGACTGGATNTTGATCTCCCTCTAGTCCAAGGGACTCTCAAGAGTCTTCTCCAACACCACGTTTCAAAAGCATCAGTTCTTTGGTGCTCAGCTTTCTTTATAGTCCAATTCTCGCATCCATACATGACTACTGGAAAAACAATAGTCCTTTGACTGGATGGATTTTGTTGGCAAAGTAATGTCTCTGCTTTTTAAAATGCTGTCTAGGTTGGTCATAACTTTTTTTTTTCAAGGAGCAAGTGTCTTTTAATTTCATGGCTGCAATCACCATCTGCAGTGATTTTGGAGCATAAAAAAATAAAGTCTGTCACTGTTTCCATTGTTTCCCCATTTATTTGCCATGAAAAGATGGGACCAGATGCCATGATCTTCGTTTTCAGAATGTTGAGTTTTAAGCCAACATTTTCACTCTTCTCTTTCACTTTCATCAAGAGGTTCTTTAGTTCTTTCTTGCTTTCTGCCATAAGGGTGGTGTCATCTGTATATCTGAGGTTATTGATATTTCTCCCAGCAATCTTGNGGTTAATGCGTTCCTCTCCAGTTGTGGTGCATAGGCTTCAGAGTGCAGCAGCTCCGTAGCTTTGGCACGTAGCGTCACTAGCTGTGATATGTGCAGGCTCAGTAATTGCACTGCGTGAGCTTGGTTGCCCTACAGCAAATGAGGTCTTAGTTCCCCAACCAGGGATTGAACCTGCGTCCCCTGCACTGGAAGGTGGATTCTAACCAATAGGCCACCAGGAAAATTCCCAAATCAGTAAATTTTAATGGTATGGAGTACAAAAGTTATCAGTATAGTTACAGATTCCATATTACAACTAACCTTTAAGAAACCACTACTTTTTGATCTTCTTGAGTTTTCTAGGCTTCTCTGAACAGGCTTCTCAATGTCTTCCCAGCTTTTGATAACCATCCAATTCTAAACTCAGTGGTTTTGGGGGAGGAGCGATCTTTGTTACTGCAGCATTTCACTTCTAGCACAAACATCTGCTATGTATCACTGCATAACAAACCATCCCCAAACTTAATGGCTTATAACTGTAATGATTTATCTTGTTCACAAATCTGCCACTTGGGCAGCGCTGAGTACAGATATCACCTCTCACTATACCACCTTACAGGATGGCTTTGGTTTTCTCACAGAATTGTCCTCAGTTCTGGAAACTGGCACAGCATATTTTTTGTCAAGCATTCTTAGAATGAGCAGTTAATAGGGATGGGATGTAGATCCCTGCTCTCAATGGAGAGAAGTCAAAGGAATTAAGGACTGTAATTATGTTTCTGTCTTCTTCTCATTCATCAAGCATTCACAAACCATTTTTGATTTTTGCTTTCTCCACCTCTTCATCGCTTCCTTACTCTTTCATTTAGTAATCTGAGTTCCATTAATCCTCAGTTACAATGGAAACCACTCTTTCCCTCATCGTCAGCAATCCTTATGCCACCAAACCAAAGGCGAATCTTCGGCTTGCTCTTTCTTTCTCTGGCATCTCAGCAGCTACCGACACTGTTGAATTCTTTCTTTAAAACGTCTCCCTAATATTTCTGTGACCCCCACTCTCTCTACATCTATTTCTAAATAAAGAGTCATGCTGTTTTTCTCCATTTTGAGTCTGGTTCATGACTGAGTCTCATCAAAGTCCCGTGAGGTATGCAGGGGCAGTAGTGACAATTTCAAGCAGAAAAAGGTTTGTTTCATTCAGCGCTAAAACCTGACAAAACATTAGTTCCACGCCATCTTCCAAAAGACAGACTGATATTTAATAATTCTATTGTCTATCCCTGTCTTGTCACATTATTTTTGTTTGTGCGCTAGGTAGGTAGTCAAATTTAATGACAGCTTCTAAATCGTCAGGAATGAGTTTGACTAAATTCTCAAGCCTTTCAATTTAAAAATTGTTACCTTTTAACAGTAGGGGTTGACAAAAGATAGGAATATTCCTGGAAGAAATTCCTTACCAGCAGGGCAGAGTCTCACACAATCCTCAAGGAGCTTCTGAGCTTCTGAGCGAGATCTCTGAAAAGAATTGGTACTAATGATAAATCTTAGAGATTCATTCATGCTAAGCCTGGGGGGCTGCTGTCTATTGGGGTCACACAGAGTCGGATATGACTGAAGCGACATAGCAGCAGCAGCATGCTGAAAGAGGGTACAGAAGTTCTCCTTCTTTTTCACACTTGTTATGTGTGTCTTTGCCTGTGCACTAATCTGTTTCTCCCCATAATAAAGACTACATAAAGAAATAATAAATGCCATGGAAGAGAAAATGGCACATATTATCCAAAGATGTAATAATCCATAATCCTTATTAAGACAGTCTATACTTTAGAAAGAAATGTTATGTTAAATGTAAAGTAAAAGTAGGCAACATTGCCACTTGTTGGAAGGCTGACATATGATAATTTTCTAGAAATTTAAATTTTTACAAGAAACATGATTATGATCTTGAGTTATTTTCATTGACACTGCACCCATTAACAATATTTATACTTTACAACTGGTTAACACATTTCTTATTGAACATCCTAGACTAGTATTGGAATATAGTCAACAAATGTTTCAGATGCTTGCCATGTAGAAACTCCTATGACAGTCTTTAGACATTCCTTAATTATACAAATAATTAGCTATCTAAGTTTTTAACTTTGGCATAGACTTTAAAATGCTTCTGTTTTCAAGGTGGATAATTATTTGTGAAATGTTCTAATTAATTAATGATCCATTTTGAGGTAATTTTCACATGATATTTTAATTGTTCTTTTCTTTTGATTTTTTTTTTTAATTTACTCTGTGGTATCAAGTCTTAGAGTATAAGATAAAAACAAATACTACATCAGTAACATTACTCTATATCACAAAACTTCTTTTACAGGTTTAGTAACAAGAAATTCATCTACCTGCAATGTTTTCCAATTCAAATAAATTTATATTAAAATAGCTTCAATGAATTATTAACATTATTTCACCTACTTCATGAGCCAACAGTGAGGTCATTCTGTAGAGGAAAAAAGCCAAAAATTATCCTAGGTTCTTCAAAGAGACTAAAATAAAATTCTAAATATTAGCTAGCACTCATGCTGATTTAAGGATCCATGGTTCAAAGCAGATAAGTTTTCTTGATTCTATTATTTATAGCCTAAGTAAACTGGAATCAACTCATCCTTTAAAAGTTTGTCCAAAATAATTTGGAAATATTCTATTCCAAACATAATGGAAATACTGCAACTATAACTAGGTTATATTGTCAAGAGAACCCATGCAGAAATTATTATCTTTACAGTTTGTAACTTAAAAGAATCAGTCCCAATTTTGTCTAAAATCTATTAATAGTATAATTCTGCCTTCCAATATCTGTTGTGAAGAGATTGATTTTTTAGTTTTTAATTTAATATATTGTAAATTGATTTCATTTAACATATACCTCAAGAAAATCATAAAAATAGTAACTCTTAAGCTATTCTGGAAGTGAAACTTTCCAAACCAAAACTCATTTTAGGCAATTCATCTAACAATTTTTATATTTAAATATTGATTCAAACCCTATCTCTTCCATATATATTTGTTTTTCTTTCAGCTATCAGGTTCCTACATAATTCAGATTAGTCAGGCTGTTCCAGAAATTTAGACTGAGAACAATCATCATCAAAACAACAGAACAAAATAAAGACCTTGCATAATAAGCTTGAAATGAACTAAAGAAATCTAGCTTTCATTTCAGTTTTTGTCTTCTAGAAACATCTACCTTCTTGATAATTTGTTGGTCCACTGCTATAGGGAAAATGGTATTTTCCTTTAGAAGAATAAGAACTGGTGAAAGGAAAACTTGCTCCCAAATGGACCTAAATGGTTATATTCATTTCATTTCTCTTGTGAGAAATTAGCATCCATATTGATTGAGGTTAATATCTGACAATTCAGTAATCACACTTGTGAGGATTTAAATATTTTAACTACAGTTAACTCTAGGAAAATGTACTAGTTTTTTTTTTTTTTTTTCTTTTTGAGATTACAGTATAACCCTACTTCTTTCTTCTTCTCCCTATTTACAAGACCTGCAAGTTATAAACTATATCTCTCAGATTCTCTTGCCACCAGGATTCTAGTTGCAATTTACATTCTGCTAAAGAAAGATGCTCAGCCCTAGGCAGAAGCTTGGGCCATGGGAACCAGGAGGTTTGTAGCAGCCCCCAGACATTGCCTGCCCAAGGACTCCAGAAAACTGGGACCTGTTGTTGAAATTTGCCACAGTTCCTGACCTGGGTGTCCCAAGTAACTCCCTGATTCAATAGAAAGTGAAAGTCATTTAATCATGTCTGATTCTTTGCGACCCCATGGACTGTAGCCCACCAGGCTATTCTGCCCATGGGATTCTCCAGGCAAAAATATTGGAGCGGGTTGCCATTCCTTTATTCATGGGATCTTCTCAACCCAGGAATGGAACCTAGGTCTCCTGCATTGGTGGTGGAGTCTTTGACTGTCTGAGCCACCAGGGAAGTCCTGATTCAATAGAAACCAGTGGCATTCTAGAGACACAGTTATGGTTTTCCTGTATCCTCACCCTAGTCATTTCAATTTTTTAAAACTCATAAAGTTCTTTATATTAATGCCTTCTCTACTTCTAATATCTAAAATATGTCTATTTTCCTGATGGAACTCTCAACTAGAATATAGTCCTTATGATTTGAGTACACTATGATCTATCAAAAATGACTTTTTAAAAAGATTTTTTTTTAATGTGGACCATTTTTGATGTCTTAATTCAATTTTTTTAAACAATATCATTTCTGCTTTATGTTCTTTGTTGTTGTTGTTATGTTCTTTGTTGTTGTTGTTATTTTCTTTTTGGCTGTGAGGCATATGGGGTCTTAGCTCTCTGACCAGAGAGCAGACCTACACCCTATATGCTGGAGGGCAAAGTCTTAAATGAATCATTTTATCAGAGGCCTAACTAGGAATTTCAGAGTACTAATTACAAAGTAATGACTATTTAGGTGTGTTTCTTCTTGCCTTGATAAAGATGAATGAAGACAACATTCTAATCACTTAACAAAATTTTATTGATATAAATCACATAACCTAAATTCACCAGTTTAACCTTTTTAAGGCATGCAGTGACTCTTAGTATATTCACAATGTTTTACAACCATCACCACTATCCTATTCCAGAATATTTTCATCACCATCCCCAAAAAACCCCACACATATTTCAGTCCCCCATACCCCACTATCTCTTGGCAGTCTCTAAGCTAATTTGTTTCTCTGTGGATTTGCCAATTCTGGACAGTTCCTATAAATGGAAATGTACCATATGTGCCCTTTCGTGACTGGCTTCTTTCATTAGCATAATGTTTTCAAGATTCATCTATATTGGAGCATGTATCAGAGCTTCATTCCTTTTATGGGTGAATCATATTCCATCATATGGCTATAACACATTCTGTTTATCCACTTATCATTTGATGGACATTTGGATTGTCTCCACATTTTGGCTAAATAATACCACTGTGAATATTTGTGTACAAATTTTTACATGTACATATGTTTTTGGTTCTCTTGGGTATAGATCTGGGAGTGAAATTACTAGGTCATCTGGTAAATTTACACTTAACTCTTGGAGAAATTGTCAAACTGTTTTCCACTGTAGTTGCGCCATTTTATAATCCCACCAGCAATGTATGAGATTTCCAATTTCTCCACATCCTCACCAATGCTTGCTATTTTCCTTTGTAAAAAAATATGCAGCTATCATAGCAAGTCTTAAGTGGTATCTCATTATGGTTTTGATTTGCATTGCCCTAATAACTAACAATGCTAAGCATATTTTCATGTACTTATTGGCTATTTGTATTTCATCTTTAGAGAAATGTTTATTCAAATACTTGACCCGTTTTTCAGTTGATTGTTTGTAATTGAATCATAAGAATTCTTTATATATGCCAAGCACTTTTTATATTCCAAGTACTTAATTTCTTGTCAGATGAATGATTTGCAGATTTTCTCCCATTTTACCTGTTTTTTCACCTTCTTGATAGTGTCTTCTGATGCATAAATTTTTTATTTTTATTAAAGCCAGTTAATCTATATTTACTTTTGTTTCTTTTTCTTTTGTTATCATATTTACAAAATCATTGCCTAATTCAAAGTCATGAAGATTTACACCTATGTTTCTTTCCTGAAGTTTTATGGTTCACTGTAATCCATTTTGAGTTACTAGCTCCTTTTTATATAATGCTACTTACTTTTGCTGGTATGATTTTTGTTTTCTATTCTTATTCTCTTTATTGGTACAGATAATTGAGAATTAATTCTATTTTGAAGTCCTACTGATTAAGGAAGCTTTCAAGAAAGCAGATTCAATGCCAAAAAAAAAATTAAATTCAAGCACAATACCTTTAAGAACAAAAATGCAGATTGAGTCATCTTGGAAAATAATATTGTAACAATTAGGATCTGAGTTACACTGCTGCTCACTATAAATTCTTAACCCAGTTAAAAATACTGTATAAATATTTTCCGTATATGCTTACACTTTCCTGCACTTGTGTTCTCTATTTAACCTTCTTCTTTATCTGCTCACCAAAACGTCTTGTTGGAATGCTTTTATTGTAGTTGCTTTAAAAATTATCTAAATTAAGGTCACGTTAGAGCTGCTTAAAAGTAAAACACTTTAAATCACAACAATCCTGTAAATATAAAATATGCTATCACTTGTGGGCACCAGGTATGAAAACATAAGATTAGGTACAATTACAGAGCTTCCTGAAAAATGACATCATGAGAACTCCATGAATATTCTAGGTCAGGGATTATAACAGGTTTTTCAGGTTCCATGTGAACCTGAAAGTCTCTTGTCAAGATCCCTTTAAGAAGGAATTTTGTTTTAACAGATAATATTATGGAAGTCAGTTCTATATGAGATTGTTTTCCAGTCTCAAGTTCTAATAGGAATTAACACTGCTTCATTGAATAACTAAAAATACTTATATTTCTCTTTTTAAATAAATAATCTCAGGTTAAACCAATTTTCAAAAATTGGCTTAACAATGAGATTCCTTTTTGAAAATGTGTCTACATGTTAGAAAAGACAGATATTTCTCAAACCTTTGAAATCCAGGCCCATGAAATCTGAAGTATTCATTTAATGTTATTTAAAATTGCAAAATAAATATATTTGTTTTTCATTGATAACATATCATCATAATATTTGAAGCATATTTTCAAGCTAGAGCCAGAGATCTATTCCAGCTACAAGAATCTAGCATGTTTTACCTAGGAATGGTATCTTTCCCAGGATCCTGGGTTGAAAATTCAACAACTCCATATGTATGTCTGTGTGTGTTCACATGCATGCACATGTTAGTCACTCAGTCACATCTAACTCTTTGTAACCCCACGGACAGTAGCCCACCAGACTCCCTTTTCCACGGGATTTCCCAAGCAAGAACACTGGAGTGGGTTGCTGTTTCCTCCTGCAGAGGATCTTCCCTACCCAGGGATCAAACCAGGGTCTCCTGCCTGGCAGGCAGATTCTTTACTGTCTAAGCCACCGGGAAGCCCTCACTGCTCCATACTATATAAAATATTTTCTCCCCATTTTTGTGAGTCCAAGAATTTCAACCTTGAATCAAACCTAAAAGATTCACCCACCTAGTGTTCTGGAAACAGTGGTTTTAAGATTGTCCCACTGGAGGACAATGGCAGTTTGTCTCAATATCAGCTTAGGTATACTCAAGTTTCTGAAAGCAGCCACTTTTAGCTCTTTCATTTGTAAATCCATTTCAAGTTTTCAAAATTGTTTAGCTATGCTACTTTTTAAAGCATGGAGTACACAAAAGACCTTTTCTTTTGACTTATTCTGAACACTCTCCCTCTTAATAGGTCCAAATGTGGGAAAAAGGATTCGTCTAATTTTGTACATGTTGACTTGAAACTATCTATACAATACTGATTGAGGGTAGTTCAAGTCAACTATGGAAATGAATATCATCCCAAAGGAATCACATCTGAAATGAGGAGAGAAAAAGCCAAGGTGCTGGTCTGGTGGTTTGCTGCCATTCAGTCGCTAAGTGATGTCTGACTCTTTGTGATCCCATGGATTACAGCATGCCAGCCTCCCCTTTCCTTCACTATCTCCCAGGCAGTTTGCTCAGATTCACGTCCATGGAGTTGCTTATGCCATCCAACCATCTCATCTTCTGTTGCCTGCTTCCCCTCGTGCATTCAATCTTTCCCAGCATCAGTGTCTTTCCCAATGAGTCAGCTCTTTACATCAGGTGGTCAAAGTATTTGAACCTCAGCATCAGTCCTCCCAAAGAATATTCAGGGTTGACCTCTTTTCGGATTGACTTGTTTGATGCCTTTGTTACACAAATAGCAGAGGGAGGGACAGAAACAAAGAACAAGGTTTAAAATGAGAGTTTGAAATAAAGGAAGAAAACCAGGAATGTGAAATATCCTGGAATCCTGAGAAAGAAGAAGTGTAGAACAAGCTCAAATATTCAGAAATCCTAGAACAAGTGAAGGTTAATTAAACACAGATAATTTCCCCTAGATTTTAAGAAACGAGATTCTTGGTGACCTTACCCAAATTGCTTATGGTCAAATTTTAGAAGTCGTGAACATGAGTGCAAAATAAAGCAGAGAGAACACTACATAGATTCTTCCTCCCAGGAGCCTCCTGAGAGAGGATGAGAACGCTAGAATAGTACCCAAGTGAAAGTGAAAGTGTTAGTTGCTCAGTCTTGTCCTACTTTTTTGACACCATGGACTGTTAGTAAAGGATCTGCCTGCAATCCAGGAGACCTGGGTTCAATCCCTCAGTCAGGAAGATCCCTTGGAGAAGGAAATGGCAACCCATTCCAGTATTCTTTCCTGGAGAATACCATGGGCAGAGGAGCCTGGTGGGATACAGTCCACAAGGTCACAAGAGTCGGATATGATTTAGCAAGTAAACCACCACCACCATGGACTGTAGCCCGCCAGGCTCCCCTGTCCATGGGCTTCTCTAGGCAAGAATACTGGAGTGAGTAGGCATTCCCTTCTCCAGGGAATCTTTCTGACTCAGGGATCAAACAAGGGTCTCCTGAATGGCAGGCAGATTCTTTACCATCTGAGTCACCAGTGAACCCCAATAGTAACTAAAAGGGGAGTTAAGTTTGACGGGGCTTTTGATTTTCTTTTTTAAGATATAAGAGATCTGATCATATTTATAGAAGGCAAGGAATAATATTAATACATTCAAAAATAAAAGAAAGGGAATACTTAGAAAAGTATGTATTTTTTCTTTTCCAGTTTGGCTTATAATAAGATATTGAATGTGGTTCCCTGTGCTATACAGTAGGACTGTCCATCCTATATATAATATTTTGCATCTGCTAACTCCAAATTTTCAATCCATAACTCCCTCCCTCTCCCTCTCCCTTGGCAACCACTAGTCTGTTCTTTATGCCTGTGAGTCAAGAACCTGCCTACCAATGTAGGAGACGTAGGAGATACAGGTTTGATCCCTGGGTTGGGGAGGTTCCCTGGAGGAAGGCATGGCAACCCACTCCAGTAATCTTGCCTGAAGAATCCCATGGACAGAGGAGCCTAGTGGGCTACAGTCCATAGGGTCACAAAGAACTGGACACAGCTGAAGTGACTTAGCACACACAGTACTGTTTCTGTTTTGTAAATAAGTCATTTGTGTTCTTTTTTAGATTCCACATATAAGTGATATTATATGGTATTTGTCTTTCTCTGTCTGACTTACTTCATTTAGTATGATAATCTCTAAGTCCATCCATGTTGTTACATATTGCATTATTTCATTCTTTTTCATGGTTGAGTAGTATTCCATTGTGTATATGTATATATACATATATACCACATCATCTTTGTCCGTAGAAAGGCATATATTTAAAGGAGGCAGGCCCAAATATGTTCATAACTAAGCAGGGGTTACAAGCCTTGAAATGAGAAAAGAGGTTGTCTTCCTCCTCTTCCAAGCCTTGAGAAAAGACAGTGAAAGTGGTTGGATTTTCATAAAGTGTGTGTTGATGATGATGGCAGGTGGAGAATAGTGGGAGTTCCCCTGGGGTGGTCTCTAAAATAGAATATTATCTTTGAGAAACTCAGGAGTTATTTAGAGATCTGTGTGAGTATCGAGGGTCAAAAATGGCAGAAGAATGGAATACATCTAAGTGAGTGCCAGGAACAAGCTGAGAAGCCAGGCAATCTTGACATCCCAGGGGGCATGTCAACCAGAGTTTAGTGATATTTTCCCCCAGCAACTTTAGGACAACTAAATCAATGGCAGTTACATTGGAGGGAAAGGGACAGACTTTAGATTTTGTTTTGAAAATGTTCAGTTCCCAGTGGTCACCAGCTCCTTCCACTAATTTTTCCATTTTATTTTTTATCTTAGTGAAACCTGCTTTATTGTACTAAACCTCAGAATGTTGAATATATTCTGGATTTCTAAACCCTGAAACCTCAAAGAGCCTCAATTCTTGATCTACTTCAGCCTCCATGATTTGATACAAGTTAAGACATTAAGCTCTTCACAGATAATGTAATCAGGCCTCAAAGATTTGCCCAAAACCAATAGCTAGTGAAAGGTTGGATGGAAAGTACCAGGTGTCAGGAAGGAACGTTCCATCTGGAAAATACGCTGAACACACTTCCAGGGATGATGGATGACTTGGGATTCATTTTGTAAAACGTGGTTTGGGAAGTTGGAGCTGCACCATGGTTTATTGTGTGTAATATTTATATAATGAGAGATGTTGTGGGGTGAGAGGTGGGAGGGGGGTTCAGGATTGGGAGCTCGTGTACACCTGTGGGGAATTCATGTCGATGTATGGCAAAGACAATAGAATATTGTAAAGTAAAATAAAGTTAAAAAAATAATAATAAAATAAAAAGGAAGATCCTGAAAAAAAAACAAAGTGACTAGACACTGATCATCTAACACTGGTTTGCTCTTTAAAAATATAAAATGTCTTTTTATTCCCATATTCAGTTAAAATAATATGTTGGGCTTTTTCAAATCTAAGCATTTACTTCTTGGTTTGAAAATGTACTGTGTACCAAAGGATACACAGTAAATCTAACTATCAGAACTAAACACCTCTGGAAATTAGTCAATGTGAAACCTTAAGCAAAAACAAAATAAGCCCTTCATGCTGCTTATGGCACCACAGTAGAGCAGCTACTGAGCATCCATGGTTCTGTTGTACAAGGTCTTTTTTAGGTCATAACTAAATACATATTAAAGATTTTAAAGAAAAATCAAAATGGAATAAACTCAACAGGCTAATTCTACATAGTGGGAAAATTCTGGTTAAAACTACTTTTAACATTCAAGATACTATATATTTACATAAAATATTAAAATAATTTAGAAATCTCCATGGAACAAGATGGCAATTTCAGGGTAGCTTCTTCCAGCACTACATTAAATTTCATCCACTCTGCACTGTGTGTATGTTGGGGTTGTTCTGTGCTAAGAGAATTGGCTTTGGTTTTAAGACACATCAGTTTCTTAAAGCAACATAGGTAGAAGTGAACCCCTGCTGTTTTCAAGGCTTTTGCCTTTCCCACCCCCCAGGAGAGCTTTGAAGAAAGCCAAAATAATGAGCACATAGAATACACATAAATACATAGCATACAGAAATATGCTATGTATTTGCTCTACATTATTAAATCTCTCCCTTATGCAAAGCACATATTTGATATTTTAGAGTTAGTTTTATTCAATTAAACAAAAACTATTTCACATCTAAAATATTCCAGACATGGGTATAGAGATGATTAACCATGGTCTTTGTTCATAGGAATCTGATTGCTTCTTTTGCCTGTACTAACTGAAAAGGAAGAAAGTAAAAATAATAATTGCAGATATGCATATGATAGTCAACCCAGGGTTATTTGCATAACATATGCAAATGACTAATTTGCTGAGTAAGATTGTAAGCACCTCTCTGCTGGTGGTGGGAAGAGTAGTTTGTCTGTTATTATATTGGTACAGGTATTATATCACAAATGCAATATCCAAAGCAATAGAAATGGAATTAGAGACATGAGGGCACATTCAGTTAATATCTAAGGATTATTATCAATAGGAGTTGATGTTGGGTTAGATGGGGACAGTGAGAAAGTAAATAGTCCCTATTTTAAATTTCACTAGCATTTGGGGGCTTTATGATCAAAGGCTAATAATGGTCATTTGGAGGCTCATGGACTGCATTAAAATATTATGATAACAGCTATAGATGTGCATACAGACACAAAGAAACTTCGCATGTAACATCAGGAACATCATGGTCCTCCTGAAAACCATCTGTAACCCAAACAGGTGTCATGCCTTAATCATAAAGACTGCATGATTGTCGGGTCACAATGTAGTTATTGGCTCCCCTGATGTCTCAGATGGTAAAGAATCTGCCTGCAGTGTAGGAGACCCAGGTTCAATCCCTGGGTTGGGAAGACTCCCTGGAAAAAGGAATGGATATCCACTCCAGTATTCTTGCCTGGAGAATTCCATGGACAGAGGAACCTGGCAGGCTATAGTCCATGGGGTCACAAGGAGTCAGACATGACTGAACGACTAGGCACACACATAGTAGTTTTATTCCTAGTTTTTCAAGGAATCTCCATACTATTCTCCATAGTAGCTATATCAATTTACAAAATTCTCTTTTCTACACATTCTCTCCAGCATTTATTTGTAGGATTTTTGACAGTGGCCATTCTGACTGGTGTGAGGTAATACTTCATTGTAGTTTTGATTTGCATTTCTCTAATAATGAGCAATGTTGAGCATACTGGGCATACAACTTGAATAAACAATAATTGAAAATGCTCATGTACCCCAATATTTGTTACAGCACTATTTACAATAGCTAGGACATGGAAGAAACCTAGCTGGCCATTGACAGATGCATGAATGAAGAAGTTGTGGTACGCATATACAATGGAATATTACTCAGCCATAAAAGGAACACATTTAAGTCAGTTCTAATGAGGTAGACTCTAATAACCTAGAGTCTATTATACAGAGTGAAGTAAGTCAGAAAGAGAAAAATAAATACTGTATATGAACACATGTATATGGAATCTAGAAAGATGTTACTGATAAAGCTATTTGCCAGGCAGCAATGGAGACACAGACATAGAGAAGGGACTTGTGGACACAGTGGGAAAAGGAGAGAGTAGGAGGAAAGGAAAGGGTAGCATGGAAACATATACATTACTACATGCAAAATAGACAGCCAGTGGGAATGTGCTGTATGAGTCAGGGAGCTCAGCCTCGGTGCTCTGTAACCAATTAGAGTGGGATGAGGTGGGAGGCGGCAGGGAGGTTCAAGAGGGAGGGGACGTATGTACACCTATGGCTGATTCCAGTTCGTATATGGCAGAAACTAATGCAATACTGTAAAGCAATTATCCTCTAATTAAATATAAATAAACTTGAAAACAAAGACTTCAGGATGACTACAAACGTGAATTGTGCCCTGAAGGAAAATTAAGGAGTGCTATGAAGATGTCATCAGTCTAGACACTGACAGAGAAGTAGAGTGCCAGCAATGTCGGGAAAGGCTAGTCTAGGGAAGTGAATATAATAGACATGAATGAAAGAATAGTAATGATAAATGAATCAGTTAGGTTTTAAGCCCCTAAGGCTTATCTTTTATAGGTATATAATATATAGTTATCTACATATATAATAGCTTTATTGATAAAGAATTTATATACCATACAATTTACTTATTTAAAGGGTGTGGTTTAAGGGTTTTTAATATATTCATGGAGTTGGACAACCTTCACTGCGATCAATTTTTGAACATTTTTGACACTCCCAAAAAAAATGCATCCCTATTAGCAGTCATTCCACATTTCCCTGGAACTTGTTTATGCCACCCCCACCAGCCACATGCAGGCACTAACTGCTTTCTAAATTTGTAGGATTTTGGATACATCATGTAATTGTAACCATACAACACTGATCTTCAGTCAGTGACTTCTTTCTTGATAGAGAGTTTCCAAGATTTATCCATGCTAGGACAGGTATCAATACTTCATTCCTTTTTATAGCTGAATAGTATCCAGTTGTATGCATATACTATAATTTATGTGTTTAAGAGTTAATGAACATTGAGTTATTCCCACTATTTTTGCTATTTAAATAATGCTGCAATGAACATTTGTGTGCAAATTTTTGTGTGAAAATATGTTTTCTGCTCTTTCAAATAAATTGGGAGAATCCCTGGTGGTTTAGATGGCAAAGAATCTACCTGAAATGAAGGAGCCAAGAGTTCAATCGCTGGGTCAGGAAGATCCCCTGGAGAAACGAATGGCTACTCAGTCCAGTATTCTTGTCTGGAGAATTCCATGGAAAGAGGGGCCTGACAGGCTACAGTTCATGGGGTAGCAGAGTCAGACAAGACTGAGCAACACTTAACTTATACTAACACATATATATGGAATTTAGAAAGATGGTAATGATAACCCTATATGCAAGACAGCAAAAGAGACACAGACATATAGAACAGACTTTTGGATTCTGTGGGAGAGGTAGAGAGTGGGATGATTTGGGAGAATGGCATTCAAACATGTATTCTATCATGTAAGAAACGAATTGCCAGTCTAGGTTCGATACAGGATACAGGATGCTTGGGGCCAGTGTACTGGAATGACCCAGAGAGATGATATGGGGAGGGTGGTGGGAGGGGGGTTCAGGATTGGGAACTCATGTACACCCGTGGTGGATTCATGTCAATGTATGGCAAAACCAATACAGTATTGTAAAGTAAAAATAAAATAAAATAAAGAGCAAAAAATAAAATAAAATAACTGTAAAAAAAAAAAAAGAATTGTCGTATGGTAACTCTATTTTTAACCTTTTGATGAATTGCCAAACTGTTTTCCTTAGCTTTATTTTAAATTTTATTACATTTGTCTTATTATTCCGTCTCTTGCTTTGGCTGATAGATGTTTCCTGGAAAAATTCCATTTGGGTTGAATTATTTGTTAATGGAATCAGGTTTTACAAAGGAAGCTTGACGTTTAATGGTACCTGGATTTTTTAAACTTACGGCATGGCAACCCACTCAAGTATCATTGCCTGGAAAACTCAATGGGCCTAGGAGCCCGGTGGGCTACAGTTCATGGGGTCACAAAGAGTCAGACATGACGAGTGGCTAACATTTTCACTTACACAAAACTCTAAATTAGGAAGCAGAAAACCTGGATTCCAAAGCTGAACTTTAACATTAACTCATTGTGACCTGGATATGACTATTAACCCATAAGAAAGAAGGAACTTTCTCTTAAAATACATTATCTAGCGTAATATGTAATGGATGCCTGCAGTGCACGCTAAGTCTCTTCAGTCATGTCAGACTCTGTGTGACCCTGTGGACCGTAGCATGCCAGGCTTCTCTGTCCATGGGACTCNATTAGGAAGCAGAAAACCTGGATTCCAAAGCTGAACTTTAACATTAACTCATTGTGACCTGGATATGACTATTAACCCATAAGAAAGAAGGAACTTTCTCTTAAAATACATTATCTAGCGTAATATGTAATGGATGCCTGCAGTGCACGCTAAGTCTCTTCAGTCATGTCAGACTCTGTGTGACCCTGTGGACCGTAGCATGCCAGGCTTCTCTGTCCATGGGACTCTCCAGGCAAGAATACTGGAGTGGGCTGCCATGCCCTCCTGCAGGCAATCTTCCCAATCTAGGGATCAAACCAGCATCTCTTATGCCTCCTATACTGGCAGACGAGTTCTTTACCACTCGCCTCACCTGGGGAAGCCCAGGTAATAGCTAGTGAGGTATATCAGACAGCAAAATTATACCAGGTTCAGATAAAGATGACCAGAGAAACAAGAAAATAAGAATTTTAGGTAAATTCAGACTACTTAAGAGAAAGATCTGATTGGGATATTTGTCATATGGCTTTACAATTGAAAGATACAAATACTTTCAAGTGATAATCTCATCTTTAAACTCCCCTTTCCTTTATTTTCTTTGGCCAGAGCTTTTAGTTTCATCTTTTTTGTTTCTATTTCTTAGCTAAGAGCCAAACAGAATGTGAAGAGAAGTAGAGTCTGAATGATCAGTTATCTAACCAGCCTCAGTGCTGATGTTCAGAATTGTATTGTGGAATCACATATTCAACAGCTCTGAGATTCCTGGGAAGTCAGATTATGTTGAATTCCTGGAGCTTGAAAGGTATAACACCTGGTTTATAGCTGCCATTATCAGGTTTTTTTTTTTTTTTTCTTCTCAATTTCTTTTTTTTCAGTTATAGATAAGCTGAATCTCCAGACTTTTACTTTATAAAGGAGACAGACTGGCTAGATATGAAAAAAGATACTCTGCTAAACTAATATTTTAGCTCTTCCTTCCCTGAAGAGTAGAGAGTGATACTACTAAGTTTGTATTCACCATGCATGTATTGAGAGCCTATTGCATATAAAACATTCATCTGGCTAAGATGGAGGATACAAAGTAGTTACTACCCACAACGTTCCAAATGTTTATTGCCTAAAGTGCATAGAAAGCTGTTAAATATGTCGGAAATGTTTAAAGGTCATTAGATCTCCAAATAAAAATGCCAAGGAAACTCAGAGGAGGGAGAAATGACTTGAATCAGAAGGATTAGAGAAAGCTTTGGAGAGAGAGTTTGGTCCCTTTTGCACTGAGCCTTGGACAATGAGGGACCTCATTCCATCAAGCAGAGGATACAAAGGCAGTCTAAAAAGAAGACTGCTGCTACTGCTACTGCTGCTAAGTCACTTCAGTTGTGTCTGACGCTATGTGACCCCATAGACGGCAGCCCACCAGGCTCCCCCGTCCCTGGGATTCTCCAGGCAAGAACACTGGAGTGGGTTGCCATTTCCTTCTCCAATGTATGAAAGTGAAAAGTAAAAGTGAAGTCGCTCAGTCATGTCTGACCGTTAGCGACCCCGTGGACTGCAGCCCACCAGGCTCCTTCGTCCATGGGATTTTCCAGGCAAGAGTACTGGAGTGGGGTGCCACTGCCTTCTTTAGGACAAAGGCATGGAATGAGAAAGTACACCAAGCCTGTTTGAGGAAGAATAATTTTATCCAAAAACATTAGAGAAAGCCTTAGATAGGATTTTTTTTCTTTCATAAATTCCCTAGGTATTTCCAATAACATCTGAGTTGGACAGCCTTCTAAGAATCTTCATACTCTTTTTCTGTATGATTTTTGGGACACCTCTTTCTCCTCACTTGTCATCCCACTGGAGGAAAACAGAACCCTCAGAGCACCAAAGAATTATATTTAGACTTGCCTTATGACTTTATGTAGAGAGAAGAATGTTTCTGTCCAAGGACAATGTCCACATAATTATCTGTAATAAGTGGATTAATAAGTGAATGGAGAGGAGACCTACAGACCCTTGTCTATGGTGTAAGGGAAGTTTAGGGAAAAGGTTTTAGAAATAGGTTATAAAATGTCCTAGGTTCTTACACTGTGAAATCTCTTCAGCAACATACTTCAGTACTCTGTAGTAACTTCTATGGGAAAAGAATATGAAAAAGAATGTTTATGTATAACTAAATATGTTGCTGCAGACTTGCAACTAACACAAAATTATAAATCAACTACACGTGCTTGTGTGTACGTGTGACCATTCATGTCCAACTCTTTGTGGCCCCATGGACTGGAGCCCGCCAGTCTCCTACGGGAGTGGGTTGCCATTCCCTTCTCCAGGGGATATTTCTGACCCAAGGATCAAACCCGTGTCTCCTGCCTTGAAGGCAGATTCTTTACCATCTGAACTATACTCCATTGTAAACTAAAAACTAAATAATGTTTTTGGGTATTCATTGCTCTGTTACACTACTTCCTGTAGAGGCCATGGATTCAGTGGTAGCTTGAAGCATGTTGAGTCTAGGATAGAGGACAACAAAAAAAATCTCCACCTGCCAAATAGTTGCCAATGAAATAATTTAGCTCTAAAGGTGTCAGTGTGAACATGTGAGATTAAGGGTTGATATTTTGTCTGTTTATCATTTGCTTGGCATTGCCATTTATGTATTCAGAAAAATCAATGGAAGTTCAACTTTTGAAAATTTAATTTATAATACAAGAGAGAGAAAATATATTTTTGTCAGTGAATAAGATCTAGAATATAATATGTGTCAGGACACTTTCTATAGTCTGCAGAGGATGTAGTCTATAAAAAGAAGCTAAATAAAATAAAGAATTAGAATTGTTTGGTCAATTTAATCAATAAAGCATTTTTGTCTAAATAATTTTCACTCTCTCTAAAATCAGGATGGGCTTGAATAAATTAGTCAAATATATCATTATATATTAAACCTTTGCCTATGTGCATTATATAATCTGAAACTGTCATTTATAGCTTTCAATGCGATATGAATTAAGCAACAGTAACAAAAAGTGGTTCTTAGGACCATTTCTGATTAAATTGAGACATAGACTTAGTTGATAAGACAGCAAAGAGTTAGCTTTAAAAGAACTAACCTAAAAGGCAAAACAAGAAGGAAAACAATTTTATATTTTTCTCTATGTGAATCAAAGTCATTTATAATTTTTAATTGCATGGTGTGTACTCTTAACAAATTGTGAAAAATATTTATTATATCATATCCCACAACTGTTTAACTATGGTTGAAGGCTTTTTTCTGTTTTTTTTTTTTAATTGTTGTTTGTTTTTAGAATTGAGCATTTTGGCATATTTATATCAGATCTTTTCTGAAGGTGATATTCCACTTACACGTGATACCATTCTGTAACCCTTCACAGTTTATTTTTAACCTTTTTCTATCTAGTGGTACCCAGGAACCTGAGTTTAATGTTTTTTATTTCCATTATTTATACTTCATTTAGTAAATATTTATTAAGTGTCCCTTATGAGCCTTGGACTCTTCTAAATACAGGGAATACACACAGCTGTTAACATAACAGCCATTCCTGTGCTTGCTGCTGCTGCTGCTAAGTTGCTTCAGTCATATCCGACTCTGTGCGACCCTACAGATGGCAGCCCACCAGGCTCCGCCATCCCTGGGATTCTCCAGGCAAGAACACTGGAGTGTGCTTAGGGACCTTTTATTCAAATATGGGGGGGGGGTGGGAAACATGCAAATAAACAAGCAAATTATGTGGACAGAATTGATCATTTTATCTAAAGGAGCTTTAGCTCTAAAGTTTATCTTCACATAAAGTGCATGCATGGGTCCATTATATTTGTTAATATTCAGACATACACCTGAGTCGCCAACAAGGTTGTCCATGAATAAAACTAAGCACTTCTTTTCCTTTGTAGTAAAATTTGAATCCTCCTGACAACTCCTTAGCTTTCAGAAGTAGTTTAATCTGGAGTGTATAGAGCAATTAGGCAGCCACATGAGGCACCGAACTTATTGTACAGTGTCCAAATGTTAGTGAATTCACTTGGCTTGTTGTCAGCAGTCGACATCGGATATCAAGCTCCTGGCAGGAACCTGAATGAAGTCATCTCTTCCACCTTCACTTGACCTCAACCCAGGGGCCATAGAGCTCAGCTGTAATGCTTCATAATACATCAATACACATCAATTCCACTCCGGTCCTGCCCTCCATCCTTGCTGAGATTAACTAATAAGTAAAGAAAGCAAAGTTCAGTTAAGAGAAACAATGTCTTCATCCCATTCAGATGTTTATGAGATTTCCTATTGAATATGATTTTTATTTGAGGAAGCAAAAGATAGACTCTGATCTAAAAATCTAAGTAGCCTTTAAAAAGTTGTTTTATCTAGGTCAGAAACTTTTATCTGTTTTCACACATCAATCATTATCAGAAGCAATGTCAGAATTATCATGTATAAAACATATATGAGATGTTTTCATCCTATTTATGGCCTGCTAAGAAATAGAATATGCTTATAACTTTACATAAGAAATCCATATATTTCAGGCAGGTTTAGAAAAACATGAACCTGAAATGGTACACTTAATAGATGCATCTGAAGATCCACTCATTAAAAATCATTATTCGATGTTATTCTAAAGAAACAAGTACAACAGGACTAGATTTAGTGCTATCAATCCTAAATACAATCTTAATCAAAGAAAATTGAGATGCTTTTTAAATTAAACAAGTAGAAAACAAATCCCCAAACAAAGAAACCTAACTCTAACAATTTGAACTGACTTTGTAATGCATCTTTTCTCTTGGAGATAGTCAGGGATGAGCCAATTGTATTGAGAATCAACTTTGCATGTGCAAGTCACTTTGCTAGATGGTGAAGGTCAGGTATTGTTTGTCCTTTAGATGCCATCTCCTTTGACCAGAGGAACAAGAAGGCTGCACCAAAGTTTCTGGAATCTCAGAACTTTTGTCATTACAGAGACCACTTGCTGATTTACAACTTTCTTGGGTTTTCACTGAAACAATAGGATCCCACCACAAGTTCTGGGAGTGTTGTGTTTTGGAGAAGACCAACAAGGACTTTCTTCTTTCATTTGGTCTGTCTCAGCATCCTGAAGGTTGTCCAACGCTGGGAGCTCACCAAGCTCCCAGCTTCATTTCATCCATTAGGCTTGGAAGAAAGAATAAACCTGCAAATTCTGTCAAAATGGGTGATGTATGGCTGCTGAGAAATTCAAATTGCTTCAAGTTGGGAGCCAGCAAAGTAATGTCCCTCTACGGGATGAGATCACAGCATCATGCGCTCATTCTCTGTGTGAGCTTCACTCTTTATGCATGGGGGAGAGCCAAAGCATGAGTTCATTGAAGGAATGGTGAAGTGCTTCTCCTTAACCCGCTAGCTTCCAGAGGTTCAACCCTCTGGAAGGTTCAGATCCAAATGACCACGGATTCCACCTCAGATACTCCTGGGTATCACGCTGCATCACATAGTAACGATAGACAGTAAAACAGACACATGGAGAATACAGTACAAAGCAAACTCAGATTAGGGATTGGACCAAAATTCCTGAGTAACCTACTGGCAGGAAGGAAAATGCACACTTAAAAGGTGTGAGTGAAATTTTATCCAAGGACCTTATTGAGGACTGTAGATGGGCACAGCCTTCAGACAGCTCTGAGAAACTGCACTGAAGAAGGGAGAACAAGGATATATGTGTATAAATTTTTTTTTTTTTTTTGGCTAGGGGAAAAACATGTAGTTGAACATCTAAAGATTACAGCTAATCACAAAGAATAGCTATCTCAAGTTAATGATTTGGGTGCTTTTCTATGTAGGGAAAGATGTCAGAACTCAGAGTCATTGAAAATTTCCCTTAGCTATCAACTTAATTATCTAGGGACCAGAATATCCAAAACACAGAATGTTTCATAATTTTCTCTATCCTAAATTCCTCTTAGGGTACACTGTAATGGCTCATGGCTTGATCCCTGTAGAACTGAAATGGAAGACAATGTTTTCTTCTTCATTTTAGCACCATCATCTTATCAGCCTTTATGACTGAAGGTTTCCGGTTTTATAGTTTGGCTGCCCTCCACCAGTTTTAGAATGTCAGAGAATCGCAAGGTCCTGCCTCATACATAGCATCTGCCTTGAAGGAGTTGTCCCAAACATGTTTATTGTCCATCATAGTGACAAGCAAGTTTTAGGTGAGAAGTTCAATTGAGGTGTTGGTTCAGGAGGAGAGGTAAAATTTCCTTGAGATTTTTTATAAAAGCATTTGGAAATGTGAAATCATGGATCCCAAAGTGCTTTGGAGGCTTCCATTCTCATTGGCTCCAATTATTTCTAGGTTTTTAGGAGACAAACTGTATGCTTCCAAGAGTCAAATGAAGAATTCAAATGTGTGGTCTTCAGGAGGAGGTTTTAACCAGGTGACCCCATGGACTGCAGCCCACCAGGCTCCTCCGTCCATGGGATTTTCCAGACAAGGGTACTGGAGTGGGTTGCCATTGTCTTCTCCATCTAACAAAGCAGAGGCTCACAAAGAAGTAACCAGGAAAATAAATGTAGTAAAATATATTTGTGGCTCTTATCTCAAAGCAGGCTTTCAAATTTCTGAGAGTACAAAAGAACTCACAAGGAAAACTCAGCACGGGCCTCTAGAAGAGACAGAGAGAGGATCCCAGAGGATTAGGATTAATGAGAGGCTCTTCTAATATGACCTGGGCTCTCCTGCATCTCCTCTTCCCTTCTTTTCCATTTGTTTGTTTCTTTCCATGATTTCTCCCCAGATCTAAGGTTGCCTCATCAAATATAGAATGGCCAATTAAATTTGTATTTCAGATACACAACAAATAATAAATAGACTATTTTTGTTTCTTAAAATTCGTGGGAAAAATACATACATTATATATTTGAGATTCAAATTTAACTGAGTACCCTGCACTTTTACTTACTAAGTCTGGCAACCCTATCTGTGTTCCATCCAGCCCATCCCACTGGAATCTAACAGCAGAGAGCAGAGGAAAGGATTGCAATTAATAGTAGTGGCCAAGGAAAACACGGCCAAATGGAATGGTTGGTCTTGGTACTTCTGGCTATTTAGAGGCCCCTTTCCACTGATGAAACAGTTGCCACGTGCCTTTCTGTTCAGGGCTTTCTGGTCATCCCAACACTGGCCTCCTGCTCCAGCACCAGTGGATTTCCCCTGAAGTTAATGATTCGGGTTAAGTGCTGGATGGAGTGGGGGAAATGGCTTACTGGAGCACTGTCCCAGGTGAGGGCCCTTCACCATCCACGGGGGACACTTCTGCTCAGTGGCAGAGGTTGTTAGGTTCAACCTCCAGGCTTTTTGTTCTCCAGTAGAACCTTTGGTAAATACGCCTGTTAAATCAGCCACTTGCTTTGGCTCACAAATGTTTGCATATGAATGCTTGGGATATTAAGTAGATTCTTGGGATAAAGAGGAAAACATTACTGTGTTGCTGCTCTCACATATTCACTGTGGAAAAAAATGTTTTCAAATAAACTGGTTTAATGAGAGAACTATAAGAAGAAAAAAGATATTAAGCCTTATGTATTGCTGTGTACTCATTGAGAAACTGTAAAACAGCTCTTGCACCAAAGAATCCACAATTGATTGATGAAGCCATGGAAATGTGTCAGATGTAACAGCTTTCAAGCACTATCTTACACATTGCACATATTTTCTTTCTTATGTAAAGATTTCAATTGGCAATGTATCATATCTGTTTTAGACTCAGTGAATTATATAAATAACTTACATGAAATACAAAAGTTCTTGCTCACACATCAAGTGTTACATTTTCATCCTGACTCCACAGATCATATATGGAACACAGAATACACCTAGAAATACAAACTATAAGACAGATATTGAAACTTCCCACATCCTAGAAAAATAAACATTACTTTGTAGGTTGGAAGCAACATCTTCCAAGTGGTGAGACAAACATATCACAAGTCTGCTAGTAAATCTGCCAATAAACTTTCTTTCTAAATGCGTTCAAAGAGAGACTAGTTACGTTATAGTGAAAAATGCATGTATATTTGGCTGTTTACTATGACTTGGAATATGGCCTCTATGGATCTCTTTAATGTTCAAATACAATTTTATCTAATTTTAAGTAACCTTTTAATTTTATGTGAATTTATTCATTTCTTATTTGTCAGGCTGCCCCAAATATATCAGTAACTACTTTTGTTTTCTCAGATTTTTCACCTGAGACTGGAGTTTCTTATTAGAGTTCATCCCTACAAATTAAGTTGAAAAATTTTTCACTTGTCTGCTAACCGAAAAGAATCAAGTTATTTACTTTGAAACTCTCATTTCTAAATATTTTACTTAGAAATATATATATGTTACCAATGGACATTCAGCATACCTTATTTATTACCTGTGTTAAACTTCTTTTTCTCTTGAGTTTTATATTCAAAATGTAAGGCTCTGTTTAAATGTAATTTAAATATGTAAAATACTTTAGGAAAATTGATAAATGTTAATATTCCCAAAGCTATTTTATCCCTGAAATCAATTATGTATCATAGTTGGCTAAGGATGTATTATCCAGTGCAAATGAACAATAATTAGATATGACTGGTGTGGTGTTTAGTCACTAAAGTTGTGTCAGACTGTTTGTGACTCCATGGGCTGTAGCCCACCAGGCTCCTCTGTCTGTAGGATTTCTCAAGCAAGAATACTGGAGGAGGTAGCTCTTCCCTTCTCTAGGGGATCTTCTGGACCAGAGAAATGAACCCAGGTCTCCTGCATTGGCAGGCACGAAGATTCTTTACCACTGAAGCATCAGGGGTACCTAGATATGGCTGCAAAGGTTGAAAAGTAGAACTTGAAAAGAAACAACGATTTTGTCTAATTAGGAAGAGTTCTATGGTCTCATGGTCACAAAAATGTAGATCATGTTTTGAGTTTTAACTTTTTATTTTTGTATTTCTTTTTTACCCCAAGTCTAAAATATGTAAGAAGCTCTAGAAAGTGAGCCCGAGACAGAACCCTTGGAGCAGAGAGAGAAAAATACTTAAAAAAAAACACAAAAAACACAATGCTTCTCCTTAATGGGTTTAGATGGGTAGTTAAAACAACTTCGGGGCTTTCCAGATGGTACAGTTGGTAAGGAATCTGCCTGCAAATGCAGGAGATACAAGAGATGTGGGTTTGATTCCTGGGTAGGAATGATCCCCTGGAAGAGGAAATGTCAACCCAACTCAGTATTCTTGCCTTGAAAATTCTATGGACAGAGTAGCCTGGTGGGTTATACAGCCCATGGGTACAGCTAAACAGGCACAAAATCTAAAAAGACCTTATTTTTTAGGAAAGTGAAGGCTTTAGTTGCTCAGTTGTGTCCGACTCTGTGACTCCATGAACTGTAGCCCGCCAGGCTCCTCTGTCCATGGAATTTTCCAGGCAAGAGTATTGGAGTGGGTTCACATTCCCATCTCTAGGGAATCTTCCTGACCCAGGGATCGAACCCGGGCACCTTCATGGCAGGCAGATTCTTTATTGTCTGAGGTACCAGATGAAGTCTTATAGATAAGGCTTAATGAGAAAAAAGAAGAACTTTTAAAACTCACTCTTCCAGAGCCAGGATACTCTGGACTGTGAGGCTAACCTCAACCCTAAATTCCTTCCCCTGATCCCTGCCCCAGAGAGACGGGTTTGACACCCCAAAATGATTGTATTTGAGACATTTTATGTGGAAAAGCTTAAGTTACATATATAACAGGTGATGACAGTTAAGGATTAATAAAACAGCTCTGCTGTACTGATTTTATTTCTTTCAATCTTTCTCTATTAGAAACATAATCATATAATATAGTTGATGGGTTATCTTTACCTAAGCTTATAAAACATGCAGAAAGAAATAAGCAGAGTTTGCATCTTGCGTCTGCAAACTCAAATCACTGTTTAAAATCAGCCCCACAGAAATGACTGTCCAGATGGCTGCAAAATCCATATGCCCTGCCTCAGCCACACCATGCCACTCCCTCAAAGTCTAGTTCTAGTATTCCATACACCCCCCCAGACACCTCTCGCCGATTCTGAAATGTCTCAGATTGAGCTCGCGTCTTTCCTCTGTTGCCTGCTTTTGCTGCAATGCTGTGGCCCTCGCCTCGGCTCCGTCTCCACTGTGTGCTATCTCACTGTGGTGGCTCTGCAGCAACCTTCCCCTTATCTTGCCTTCACTTTCTCAGCCACATCACCCCCACCCCCATTTCAGGTCCTTGAACTATCCCAGTGCATCCTATTAAATCCTCCTAATTCAGATGAGGGATGAGAATGCCCTGGTTTGTTTGATTAACAGTCAGGTACATTACTATATAATTAAACTGTACGTGTATTTTATAATCACTATTTTTAAAGCAGGTACCAGCATAGATTTTTTAAATTTAATTTTTATTGGTGTATAGTGGCTCAGCATAGATTCTATTTACAATTATTTATCAACAAATAACTACTTTGAGTTAGGAAGTTTCAAGATGCGATTTATATTGGTTCTTAAAGCGTTTCTTCCACTTGGTAAATTTGACATGCCCTATACCTGGGTTGGGAAGATACCCTGGAGAAGGGAATGGCTACCCACTCCAGTATTCTGGCCTGGAGAATTCCATGGATTCGATAATCCATGGGGTCGCAATGAGTCAGACACGACTGAGTGACCTTCACTTTCACTTTCATTTCACTTTATTAATTTCATTTAAAGCAAAATTAAACCCAACTAAAAAATCATTCTAATATAAGATTTTAAAAAACGTTGTCTCTAATAAGAATAAATAATGCAATTTGTGAAAAGACTATTTTTATAAGATATGATATGAAGGTAGAAGATATATTTTTAAAAATATTGGTTAGTCCCATTGAAGGATGAGCACATTTAAATAATAAGCAGAAGCCAGAAAGACTTTGACATAAAAAATACAAAGATCAATAAAATAGGAGAAATTTATTATATTTCTTCTAACTGTTAAAGATTTCTATAGTATAGTTGAAGAAAAGAAATGTTCATGCCAAAATGCACCAAAATCCAGGGTATTGGCAATTTAGGACAGATATCGATTAGAGAGAAATATGTGGCTGTTGGAATTAGTGCTGTTTCTGTTCCAAAATCTGAATGAAAATTATTGAGGTATGACTAGTTGTATTTTAAACTTTCAACTTCAAATGCTCTTCATAAAATGGAAGATGTAGACAGGTCAATAATTTACAGGACATATGTAGTTAATGAAAAAGGTTTCTGGTCTCACTTTTAAAGTTCCAATAATCTGTCCTTCTGCATATAGGATTTTTTCATTCTCATTCATAATGGATATAAAGCCAGTTAACATTTAACTGGCACACAATTGCAAAGCACTTTGCAAATATAAAATATTATGTAAGTGCCATAGAGTCCATTACTTCATACTCAGTCTTCAAGCAACCATTAATGAACAATGCAATATTGTAGAATAGCCTTGCTAATGGAAATTTAACTTCCCTACAGCTTCAGAAAATTTCAGAACATTACATAATTGTTTAAAGTCAAATTGAATTTTAATCCATACATTATTTATGCTATTTGGTCATCTGGCTTTAAATAGATACATATAAAATATCTTATACATAAAATTATATATGAATGCATGCATAAAATCTTTCATTTCCTGCACGAAGCTATAATTTTTATTCTAAGATTCATGTATTTATTGACTTATGACAAAGCATCTTTCTCAAGCACATTCATTGTGCTTGGCTTTATTTGTAATTTGCAATAGAACCAGGCTTTGAGAAGTTGGTGATGCTCAATGACACTTTATTTGAAGAATCCCGATTTTTTTAAGTTAGATTTTTGGGAAAATTGTCAAAGAAAGCAAGCTGGGTGCATTCTATTTATAGAAAGAGCCTTGGGATGTTTTCAAAGCTGGAGTTGGTAGGACCTGAGGCTCCAGCCCAGTGACCAGGGAGCCGTTCACGTTGCACCACACGCACCCTGATAGTATCATCCCACTGTTTTCACAATGAAGGGACAGAGGAGACAGTCTCAATAGCTACACCTGTTGTCAGTGTTTGGTGCTTTCAGCACCCTCCTATTTTGAAGAAATGAGTGAGGGAAAGTATGCATAAAGAGATTTTTTTATTTCTCGGAACTTTCAAGTTTCATGCAGGCAGATGAAGTAAAGGTGAATTTCTTGAGACACACTGCCCTTGGAGTAAATTGAAGAGATTTCAAAAGGTGTAGGTGTCATTATTTACAACAAAAAGTTGTGCTCAAAAGGTCTAAGAAAAATACTTGGCTATCTCCAACCGGTTTTGGTATTTTTTGTCATCATGTAGATCTTTAGATATACCTAAAGATTGAGATTTGGTTGGAATTTAGGTGGTTTTGCTGCTAAATTGAATCTCAATTTAGGAAAGCTTTCATAGTCTCTTTAAGCTGCCATTCCAGAACTCTCTAGAAGAAAGGAAGAAATAAAAGTATTTTGGTTAACAAAGTCCTGAATATTTCTGCAGCACGTGACCCAAGTGCTTGTGGGGTGGTTTACTTATTCGTTCTGCCATTTACTCACTCGCATTCACGAATTGCTACTATGTGCCAGCCATCGTGTAAGAAACCTACTAGGATGGTGATGTGTTAGGGAGTTCCCAGTGGAGATCAGAAGATAAGCAATTATCATACAATTGGACAGATGATGGTATAGATTTATGTGTGATGAGGGGTCTCTAACAATCTGAAAGGTCAGGTGGATCAAGACAAATTACTCTGAATAAGTGAGTTCCAGTTTCCCCAAGTAGGACAGGAAAGGATATTCCTGGTAGCGAGTAGAGAAAAACCAAATTTCAAGCAGGAGACAAGATTCTAGTGCATGCAAAACTTGTGATTGGAATATAGAAGATGAATGAGTAGCAGAAAATATAGCTATATAGAGAGGCAGAGATAAGTTCAGGAAGGCACTTGTAGACAATACTAATGAGCTTGAACTTTATCATGAAGGCATTGAAGAGACACTAAAGGAATAGGTGCTGAATGGATGAGTGAATGAATATGCAAATAAGATGAGAATACTTTTAATGCTTTCCCAAATTGTAATTGAAATCTTTTGCAGTGTTGATGGTCTTACATGTCTATGACATATGTGTATGTGCATGTATCTGTCCATGTATATATAATACATCATAGATATATGTCTTTAGCAGTATTGATGGTCTTATGTCTATGATATATGTGTATACGTACACATCTATTCATGTATGTATAATACATGCATGGATATCTGTATCACAAAATGGATACATCTGTAGATACAGGTTTCCTTCACTCTCCAAAAGGAGAGTGTTCCTATGAAACCTTTCCTAAGCCTAAGGAGTGTAAAGCTAAGAGGTAATTATCTTAGGGCCCATTCTGCGGACATACACACAAAATCAATCAAGATATGGTGCAGCTGCTCACAGACACTGTTCACAAGTTTTAGTAGCTTGATGCTGAGACACTGAGTGTAGTTCCTGGGAAGGAAGCTTGGTGATGCCAAGGTATCAGCTGCCCCTATCAAGATTCCTTGTGAAACAAACCGAACTGTATTCTTCATTTAAGACTTTTTTTTGGTAAAAGCTGAAGTCCAATTCTGATTTCTTTCACTTAGCAAAAACAGGTACTAAAGTACGTCTTTCATAAAAGACAAATGGTGTAAAGTGAGCTTTCAAAAATCTGAAATAGCTCTTTATCATACACGTAGGTATAGCATCATAGATATAGGTATATTTATTCCCCATTCTACATAAAAGGAAACCAAGACACAGTTAAATTTCCCTAGTGGCTCGGATGGTAAAGAATCTGCCTGCAATGTGGGAGACCTGGGTTCAGTCCCTGGGTTGGGAAGATCCCCGGAGGAGTGCATGGCAACCCACTCCAGTGTTCTTGCCTGGAGAATCTGCATGGACAGAGGAGCCTGGTGGGTCACAGCCCATGGGGTCACACAGAGTCAGAGCACATAGCACCAGACAAGGTTACGTAGTTGGCAAGTGGAGAAGCTGGGATTTGAATGCCAGCAGCTCAGCTTTATTATTTTTATTTTTAACACTTAAGAGAGATGACATTTATTGTGCATTTTTTTCTCCAACAGAACATGGCAATTGAGAGGTATATGAGGTAATAAAATCTATATTCCAATTAGAATATTACCTGAAATAATTGGCCTTAATAACAAATGTTTCTCATAATTAAAAATATTGAATGTTTAAAAAACTCATTGCATTTTAAGTTCCTAAAAGAAATGTGCCTAATACTTAAAAAACAACTTACTTTTCTATATAAATTGCTCACGAAAATATTGCTGTTCTATATTACACTAGGCATTTATAGTTTTATTAACATATTACTAGTAGGTATTAACTCTACACAGTACAGTCAAATGGAAATTATTCATAGAGAATCAACAAGACTCCAATAATACAAAATATTAGAGTTGATAGATTTGTCACAGTTTCTCCAAGTGTTTATCATAGAAAATAAGGGCAAGTTGACCCCAGTGTCAGGCTGCTATGTGAAGTTCCAGAGAGGAGAGACACACAAGTGATGCTTAGAAGGTCAGAGTCAGACTGCACCAGTGACCTCGGAGGTTTCAGGACCCCTCTCATGGCCTGGCATGGTCTGGTCCCTAGAAACAAAACCAGGCCCTGATGACCTTAGCAAGTTCTTCAAATGCTAAAGCCACAACTACAGAAAGATCAACAGGGTCAAGCCGTTCACCTTTAAAGACTATGCCCTTCATCAACTCACTACAATTTCTCAATGTCCTCAAAATAATGATTAAACACCCTTTCAATCAGAACTGGTCACTGAAATTTATAAAAAATGTGTCTATCTAGTATAATAGTTATCTGTATAGAATTATACTCTTCCATGGGCTGGAGATTTACTGGGGAAGTGCATTAGCTAGAGATGGATTTCTTTTCTACAGCCAGAAAAATAAACAAAAGGTTCAAACTGCCCATTAAAGGGTAGTGTGGAATTTATCATGCTGCCTTATTTACTGTCCATTTACATTATTGAAATTATGGTTTGCTAGTCTTGCTTTTGTGTATTAATAAATTCTGGCAAAAATGATAGAATTTTTTGATAAATTATATTCTCTATTTTTATTGCCTAACTTTATATTGATTTGTTTTTCAATATTCGTACAGTTTCTACAGACAGGAAGGAAAAATTCCTAACTAGAAGCTAAATGAATTCATTTGTATCCACATTACACTGGATATCTTCATCAGTATAGAATTGGAGATCACACAAACTGATAGTTTTGATCCTAGAACTAAGAGGAAGAATATTTAAGTGACCTAACTCCAAAGGAAGTTAAAACATCTGCAGAATAATTTCTTAAAATAATTTTTAGTAAGAAGATAGGCAATGCACAAAGACACAAAATGTTTAGGATTGTCCCATCTCATAGACAAATTAAGACATTTTCAATGGATCTAAACACAGATGACTAAGAATCTTCATGATTCAACAGGAAGAAACACCAATGTGAATTGATAACTACTTAATCATGAATAATGCATACATCACAGGTGATGAATAATGAACTGATGACTCTGGACACAAATAGAAATAGAGAATTTGTTCATCCCAAGGAATGAGGTGGCAATCACCCTTTTATAACTCCAGGCGGTACCACTTTCTCTTACATCCTGCTGATGGGGACGAAGTCCCACATAGCTGACTTCTGTTTTCAGTGAGGTAAGAATCCTGATGATAAAGCCATGCAAATTCTGTTACTGTGGTTTCTTTTGAGCTCCACATTGTAACTCTGTGTATGAAAAGGCAAATGGCTTCAAGATCTGCATCTTTAAGGACGGTGTTTCAAATCGTCAGCATATTTAAATGGAAAAGGACACAGTGTCACCATCTTAACATCTCTGCAATCACTGAGCGATTTACTCTCTGGTTTAACTCAGGACCTGTTGGAATAGATAGCTGTCTGATTCTGGCTTATGACTCATTAGACACGGTCTTTTCTTTTTTACTTCAGTTCCTTTTTGTTTATTTTAGGGGAGTAGGTATCTCATTTGGGGGGCTTCCCAGGTGGTGCTAGTGCTAAAGAACCCTCCTACCAATGCAAGAGATGCAGATTCAGTCCCTAGGTCGGGAAGATCCCCTGGAGAAGGAAATGGCAACCCACTCCAGGATTCTTGCCTGGAGAATCCCATGNAGGTATCTCATTTGGGGGGCTTCCCAGGTGGTGCTAGTGCTAAAGAACCCTCCTACCAATGCAAGAGATGCAGATTCAGTCCCTAGGTCGGGAAGATCCCCTGGAGAAGGAAATGGCAACCCACTCCAGGATTCTTGCCTGGAGAATCCCATGGACAGAGGAGCCAGGTGGGCTACAGTATATAGCGTGGCAAAGGGTCTGATATGACTGAAGCAACTTAGCATGCATACCTACATCTCTTATTGTTGGTGCCTCTCTGCCTTGACCCTCCCCTCTGCTCTAACCTTTCCCCATCAAACCTTTCAGCTTCTCTGGAGGTAGAGACGCCAGGTGGTGGTGAGGGAGAAGGTCTGCTCCTACTCAGGATGGGATGGATTTTGGAGCCCGTGTTTCTCTGGCTGAGTGTTTTGGAACTGCTTTCCATAGTTCAGGAGGAATCTCGCTTCCTGGCCCCCGCTCCCTGACGCGCCCCCACCATCCGTCTGTGAGCGCTGCTTGTCTCTGTGCTCACAACTGAAGCCAGCTGAGTGTCAGCACTTGGCCCATATGTTCATTAGCAGTGAATTTGTAATTAATTTCTTACGGTTTGCAGTTAATGAGACTGTTCTGTGTGTGTGTGTGTGTGTGTGCGCGCGCACAAGCACTGTATTTATAGGTTTTTAAATGATTGTTTAATTATTTTTCTTAGTTTTGTCTGCATTCATAATGAAAGGACCTTGTTTTGTTTGGCTATTTACCGATACAATTTTTGCATAAATCTACTATGTACGTATTACTGTGAAGAAAGAATCTCACTTTTGAGTTGCCTTGTTGATTTTTGAGGCAAGAATATTTTACTGGCACAACAGTAAAACTTATTATGCTATTTCTCAGGGTGGCTGAGACCTAGTGTCACATATTCCTCTCCAGCAAACCGCAGCGAGAGAAGACTATGAGAAGTTTACAGATGAGTCCGACAGTGGTCAACACGGTTTAAAAAGTCTGTAAAAATAGCGTTATTTATTTATTGTTGACTGTGCTGGTCCTTCATGGCTGTGTGGGCTTTTCTCTGGCTGTGGCAAGCGGGGGCTTCTCTCGAGTTGTGCCCTAATGGGCTTCTCTTTGCAGTGGCTTCTCCCCAGAGCACAGACTCTTGGGCACTTGAGCTTTGATAGGTGCAGCGCGTGGGCTCGGAAATTGCAGCTCCTGGACTCCAGAGCACAAGCTCAGTGGTTGTGGCGCACGGTCTTAGTTGCTCCACAGCATGTGGGATCTTCCTGGACTGGGGATTGAACCCTTCTCTCTTGCACTGGCAGGTGGATTCTTCACCACTGAGCCCCCTGGGAAGCCCCGGAAAGTTTTCTTAGTTGAACAGTAGCTAGTATGTCATCAAATGAAAAATTTAAAAAGTAACAAAATAGTGCACTCACTTAAGCCCATTTTACACATATATACATATATATTCTATAGGAAACATATCAGTATTTTCTTTCTTTTTAGCTACTAATGAAGCTGTTACTCCAGAATGACACCCTTGCCTCTCCCTCAAATGGAAACCAGTTGCTTTTGTGCAAGTTTCAGGAGGAAGCTGCAAAAAGGAAAATGAGAACTGATTAAAACCTAAGAGACCCAAGATAGCAGAGGATTTGACTGTCAATAGCTCTCTTGCCATCCCATGGACTGTAGCCTTCCAAGCTCCTCTGTCCACAGGACTTCTGAGGCAAGAATACTGGAGTGGTTTGCCACTTCCTTCTCCAGTGGATCCTCCCAACCCAGGGACTGAACCCAAGGCTCCTGCATTGAAGGCAGATTCTTTACTACTGAGCCACCAGGGATTCCCTAATAGATCTTTAGCCTCATTATATGCTCACTGTAATACATTAGCATGCTAACTGACACACCCATCAACCCCATGACAGTTGCCGATTAGCATGACAACAGCTGGAAAAGCCCGTGCAAGGACTGAAAAGGAAAGTTGCATTGGGTTCTGGGTTCAAGCTACAGGCCTTTACTCAGATAAGTCATGAATATTCCTCCCACTCTTTTCAATTCCCTCCCGTTTATCTTGAAAGTGAAAGTGTTAGTCGCTCAGTCTCATCCAAATCTTTGTGACCCCATGACTGTAGCCCGCCAGGCTCCTCTGTCCATAGAATTCTCCAGGCAAGAATACTGGAATAGGTTGTCATTTCCTTCTTCGGGGGATCTTCCTGACACAGGCCTCAAACCTGGGTCTCCTGCACTGCAATCAGACTCTACTGTCTGAGCCACTGGAGAAGCCCCATTTACCTTGACCCTCCTATATATTTGATATCTCTCTCTGCCTGTATTTGTCTGAGAAATAGTTTTGTAAACTAATTTCCCATTTCATTCTTTGGCCATTGAATAAAGCTGGTGCTGTTCCAGTTTCAGTATCTCTTGACAGCTTGAATCTGATTGGAAAAATAAGGGGTCCAGGCTAGGACCCCAGTGCAGGTCTGGTTGACCAATTCAGTAACATAATTGTCATGCATTATATATTAATATGTAACAGGAAATTAAAAACAAAAATTGCTCTCAATACAAACAAAAGCACCATCATGTTATAATTTCAAAAAATATCAATATTTGCTGTTCCTACAAATATTTTCAGCCATGAAGGTACTTATGGAAATGTGAATTTACTCATTTAACAAATATTTGTTGAAAGCATACTATTGCCAAAGCAATATAAGAGACTGAAACACAAACATGGCATAGGAGGGCTGATAACTGGTGGCGACTGTCTGGGGGGGGCTGTTATCAGAGAAACTGTGCATATCCTCATGCTTCCATAGAACTTATAATTTTTTGGAACATTTATCTTTAATATCTATATAGTAAAAAAGGTTAATGTATGTTCAATTTGCATATCATAAAAGAACAAACTATAGACTCTCTAATTCAAGGTATTAGGGAAATTAGTAAATGGCAGTGAAAATTTTAAACTGAACATTTGTATCTTAATGACTCAGAATAAGCAGAAGATCAATTTTAACCTTCTCTTGTTNTTTGCATATCATAAAAGAACAAACTATAGACTCTCTAATTCAAGGTATTAGGGAAATTAGTAAATGGCAGTGAAAATTTTAAACTGAACATTTGTATCTTAATGACTCAGAATAAGCAGAAGATCAATTTTAACCTTCTCTTGTTTTACAGGCATGGGGTTAAGAGTTAGAAAGTCATGAGTTTGAATTCAGCTCACTGTTTATTAGCTACATTACCAAACAGAGGGCATACTCTTTCTATTGCTCAGTTTTGCCAAATTTTAATAGTTCCAGCTTCATACAGTTGTAGTGAGGTTTAAAAAGGATTTGAAAGAATTAATCACAATGACTGGCTGAAAAAGGAAAATTAATAAATACTCTGCATATCCCCAGTATTCATATGGCTTAGAAGCAAATGTCTCATAAGTCAAATAATTATAACTTTCCCTTTTGGTCCTGAAATAAAAAATTTTCCACTCTCACAGAGAAAGGAGAGTTGTAAATAAAATATGGTGAAGTCAACTTTACTAAGAAAAGTTAGAGCAATGATTTCCCTCGGTAGTACTTACTAGACCAGTTCTCCCACTTAAAAAGGGCAAAGATTCACTTGCTCACAGCTTATTCCACCCATGTCAGGCACCTTGTTCTGTGGGTTCTGAGTTGTATGAAATGTATACCATTCTGAGTCCTGGTCCTGGAGAAGGTTTTTGACCTAGGTGATTCCAGTTTGGAGTAGTAAGTCAAGTCTTATCCAGAGTGGCCAGCAAACTACCATCACTTTTTGGAGAGCGTAGGTCAATTAAGTCTGTGGGTCTGTGGGGGTTAGAACTATGTCAGATTAAAGAAGTTCCTGGTCGCTAGTGGATGCCAAGACCCTGGAGTTCTTGCTTCATTACTCCTAAAGAAGAGGAGAAAAAAATCTACCATATTGTTACACTTCTAGAAAGCAGTAAGTCAGAGTTACCACAGCTCAAGAAGTTTGGTAGAAACATTTGTTTTCTCTTCTCAGACACACAAGAAGACAAAATTTCCTAACGTCCCTTGTTGGACCTTTGGTGTCATCTGACTTAGTTCATATCCACAGGATGTTTGCAGATGCAATATAAGCCATGTCTAGGTCTAACCCTTCCGTATGTATTACACGATCCTGCAGTCTTCTTTCTTTCCTTGTCATTGGAAAGGACAATGCTTGGGGAGTGCATGTTCTAAGTCACCCAGCTACAGGATGAAGGAGAAATTCCTGACTTCAGTGACTTTCTCAGAGGGAGAAATAAATCTTTATTGTATTACACTTCTGAAATACAGTTTATATCTATTTAGTTATAAACAGATATAGTTTATATTTCAATGAATCTCAGACTATCCTGAATATAAGGAATCTTAACTCTTTAAGAGTTGTGGAGAATGGACACAAATAATATCTGTGGAATAATATTTTTGAAAGCATAAATAAGATCAGACCTTTCTCATATGTATAATTTTCCAGTGGCTTCCTCTTAGAATAATATATGAACTCCTGGCAGAGCCTAGAAGACCTTGCAACACTTGACCCCTGTCCCCCTGTCTGCCTCATGGCCTGCATTTCCCCTTTGTTTAAAACATTCCCCATCAACTCAATTACTTGAAACCCCTTGACTATGCCTCAAAATCCTTGACTATGTCATAACTCAAGGTCTTTGCATTGGCTATGACTTCACCCACAAATATCTTTGCCTGAAAATTCACATAACTGGCTGTTTCTAATCCTTAAAATCTCTGTTTAAATGTCATGTCCCCAGTGATACGGCTTCCAGTGAACTTCTCTCCTTTCATCCTATATTTATTTTCTTCTGAATATGAAGTGACAGTATCAAATTGTTTATTTATTGTTACATCTCTCACCCTCACACTAGACTCTAAGCCCCGTGGGGCCAGGTACCTCATTTGTTGTATCATTGTGTCTAGAACAGTTCCTGAACACATAGTTCATATTTACTAATAAATATTTGGTTAATGAATGAATAGAAAAGATTTTAAACAAATCGTTAGTCCTAGTGGAACTATGACATAAGGTCTATGAATCCATCTGTGCATGCTCGGTTGCTAAGTCATATCCAATGCTTTGCAACCGCATGGACTATAGCCTGCCAGGCTCCTCTGTCCATGGAGTTTCCCAGGCAAGAATATTGGAGTGAGTTGCCATTTCCTTATTCAGGGGATCTTCCTGACCCAGGGATTGAATTCACATCTCCTGTGTTGGCAGGAAGATTCTTTACTACTGAGCTACCAGGGAAACCACCTATGATTCCCTCAGTTCAGTTCAGTTCAGTCGCTCAGTCGTGTCCGACTCTGTGACCCCATGAATTGCAGCATGCCAGGCC
>SJYV01012549.1:784127-801857 GCA_006410875.1 Neotragus pygmaeus | reverse complement strand
GGACTGCAAGGAGATCCAATCCGTCCATCCTAAAGGAAATCAGTTCTGGGCATTCATTTTAAGGACTGATGCTGAAGCTGAAACTCCAATACTTTGGCTACCTCATGTGAACAGTTGATTCGTTGGAAAAGACCCTGATGCTTGGAGGGACTGTGGGATGACAGAGGATGAGATGGCTGGATGGCATCACTGACTCCATGGACATGAGTTTGAGTGAACTCTGGGAGTTGGTGATGGTCAGGGAGGCCTGGTGTCCTGCGATTCATGGGGTTGCAAAGAGTCAGACACGACTGAGTGACTGAACTGAAATTTAAATGGGACTTAAAATCATGGAGAGAATGCAGTCATCTGGGGTCTTCTCAGGCGATAGAGTGGTAAATAATGTGTCTACCAGTGAAAAAGTTTCAGGTTCAATCCCTGAGCCAAAAGATCCCCTCAAGGAGGAAATGGCAACACACTAGTATTCTTGACTGGAAAACCCCAGGGACAGAGGAGCCCGGCGGGCTACAGTCCATGGGGTCTCAAAAGAATCAGACATGACTTAGTGACTAAACAAAAACAACAATGGGATGTAGTGAGGTGACATAAAAGAAAAGAATATATAGGAAATGCACAAGAAACTCAGTTTTAATTGGCACATATAAGAAGATGAGATAGCAAAGTAGACTGAAAATGAGTCATCAGATAGAGAGAGAGAGAAATAAGGAAGGAATATGATAGAAGGCAAAAAACTGGACTGCTTCAAGAATGGGAAAATAAAGAGAAAAACCTGATGGGTCACCGGAGATTAGAGCAACTTTGAGATTACCTATGATTAGCTATGATTTCTGGCCATTTTATAATGAAAATCATTCATCAGTTCAATTCAGTTGCTCAGTAATGTCTGACTGTTTGTGATCCCATGAACTGCAGCAGGCCAGGCCTCCCTATCCATCAACAACTCCCTGAGTTTACTCAAACTCATGTCCATTGAGTCAGTGATGCCATTCAACCATCTCATCCTCTGTTGTCCCCTTCTCCGGCCTTCAATCTTTCCCAGCTTCAGGATATTTTCAAAAGAGTCAGTTCTTCACATCAGATGGCCAAAGTATTGAAGTTTCAGCTTCAACATCAGTCCTTCCAATGAATATTCAGGGCTGATTTCCTTTTAAGATGGACTGGTTGGATGTGCTTGCAGTCCAAGGGACTCTCAAGAATCATCTTCAACAACACAGTTCAAAAGCATCAATTCTTCAGGGCTCAGTTTTCTTTATACTCCAACTCACACATCCATATATGACTACTGGAAAAACCATAGCTTTAACTATACCAACCTTTGTTGGCAAAGTAATGTCTTTGCTTTTTAACATGCTGTCTAGGTTGGTCACAACTTTTCTTCTGAGGAGTAATCGTCTTTTAATGTCATGGCTGCAGTCACCATCTGTGGTGGTTTTTGAGCCCCCAAAATAAAGTCTGTTACTGTCTTCATTGTTTCCCAATCTATTTGTCATCGAGTGATGGTAGCAGATGCCAATATTTTAGTTTTCTAAATGTTGAGCTTTAAGCCAACTTTTTCACTCTCCTCTTTCACTTTCATCAAGAGATCCTTCAGTGCTTCTTTGCTTTCTGCCATAAGGGTGGTGTCATTTGCATATATGAAGTTATGGATATTTTTCCCGGTAATCTTGATTCCAGCTTGTGCTTCATCCAGCCCAGTGTTTCTCATGATATACTCTGCATATAATTTACATAAGCAGGGTGACAACATACAGGCTTGACGGACTCCTTTCCTGATTTGGAACCACTCTGTTGTTCCATGTTCAGTTCTAACTGTTGCTTCCTGATCTGCATACAGATTTCTCAGGAGGCAGGTCAGGTTCTCTGATATTCCAATCTGTTTAAAAAATTTCCAGTTTGTTGTGATTGACACAATCAAAGGCTTTGGTGTAGTCAATACGTAAAAGTAGATGTTTCTCTCGAACTCTCTTCCTTTTTGATGATCCAGCAGATGTTGGCAATTTGATCACTGGCCTTTTCTAAATCCAGCTTGGACATCTGAAAGTTCATAGTTCATGTATTGCTGAAGCCTGGCTTGGAGAATGTTTGGCTCCTCCCACCCTTTTTTTTTTCCTCATGGCGGGAGAAGTAGACTGAAGCCAGTTAATAAAGGTATTTAGCTGTTAACTGAAATTTGGGGATTATTTTTGCTAGTATCTAAGATGCGTGCAATTGTGTGGTAGTTTGAGCATTCTGTGGCATTGTTTTTCTTTGGGATTGGAATGAAAACTGACCTTTTCCAGTCCCATGGCCACTGCTGAGTCTTCCAAATTTGCTGGCATATTGTATGCAGCACTTTCATAGCATCATCTTTCAGGATTTGAAATAGCTCAACTGGAATTCCATCACCTCCAGTAGCTTTGTAAGTAGTGATGCTTTCAAAGGCCCACTTGACTTCACATTCCAGGATGTCTCGCTCTAGATGAGATGACCACCGTCGTGGTCATCTGGTTTGTGGAGATCTTTTTTATATAGCTGTTCTGTGTATTCTTGCCACCTCTTCTTAATATCTTCTGCTTCTGTTAGGTTCATACCATTTCTGTCCTTTACTGTGCCCATCTTTGCATGAAGTGTTCCCCTGATATCTCTAATTTTCTTGAAGAGATCTCTAGTCTTTCCCATTCTGTTGTTTTTCTCTGTTTCTTTGCATTGATATCTGAGGATGGCTTTCTTATCTCTCCTTGCTATTCTTTGGAACTCTGTATTCAAATGGGTGTACCTTTCCTTTTCTCCTTTGCCTTTCACTTCTCTTCTTATCACATTTGTTTGTATACCTCATCTGAAAACCATTTTGCCTTTCTGTATTTCTTTTACTTGGGGATGGTTTTGATCACTGTTTCCTGTACAGTGTAATGAATCTCAATTCATAGTTCTTCAGGCACTCTTTCACATCTAATTCCTGAATCTATTTGTCACTTCCAGTGTATAATCATAAGGGGTTTGATTTAGGTCATACCTGAAAGGTCTAGTTGTTTTCCCTACTTTTTTCAATTTATGTCTGAATTTGGCAACAAGGAGTTCATGATCTGAGCCACAATCAACTCCCGTTCTTGCTTTTACTGACTATATAGAGCTTCTCCATCTTTGACTGCAAATAATATAATCAATCTGATTTGGTATTGACCATCTGGTGATATGCGTGTGTAGAGTCTTCTCTTGTTTTGTTTTAAGATGGTGTTTGCTATGACCAGTGTGTTCTCTTGGCAAAACTCTATTAGTTTTTGCTCTGCTTCATTCATCACTCCAAGGCCAAATTTGTCTGTTGCTCCAGGTATTTCTTGACTTCTTACTTTTGCATTCTAATTCCCTATAATGAAAAAGTCATCATTTTGGGGTGTCAGTTATATAAGGTCTTGTAGGTCTTCATAGAACCATTCAACATCAGCTTCTTCAGCTTTCCTGGTCAGGGCATAGACTAGGATTATTGGGATATTGAATTGTTTGCCTTAGAAATTAAAAGGGACCATTCTGTCATTTTTGAGATTGCACCCAAATACTGCATTTGGGACTTTTTGTTGATTATGAAGGCTACTTTATTTCTTCTAAAAGATTCTTGCCTATAGTAGTTGATATAAGAGTCATCTGAGTTAAACTCCCCCATTCCAATCCATCAGTTTGTTGATTCTTAAAATGTCGATGTTCACTGTTCTTATCTCCTGTTTGGCCTCTTCCAATTTGCCTTGATTCATAGACTTAACTTTCCAGGTTCCTATACAGTTTTGTTCTTTACAGCATTGGACTTTACTTCCATCGCCAGTCACATCCACAGCTGGACATGCTTGTTGCTTTGGCTCTGGCTCATCTTTCTTTCTGGAGTTATTTCTTTACTGATCTCCTGTAACATATTGTGTACCTACCAACCTGGGGAGTTCATCTTTCAGTGAGGTATCTTTTTGCCTTTCATACTGTTCATAGGGTTCTCAACACAAGAATACTGAAGTGGTTTGCCATTCCCTTCTCCAGTGGACCACATTTTGTCAGAATTCTCCACCATGAATCTGTCTGTCTTGGATGGCCTTATAAGGCATGGCTTTTCATTTCATTGAGTTAGACAAAACTGTGGTGTTCATGATCAGATTTTTTACCTTTCTGTTATTGTGATTTTCATTCTGTTTGCCCTCTGATGGTGAAAGATTAGGGGCTCTTGGCAGCTTCCTGATGGCAGAGACTCACTATAAGGAAACTGGGTCTTGTTCTGATAGGAGGGGGTATGCTCAGTAAGTCTTTGTTCCAATTTTCTGTTGTCAAGTGGAGCTGTGTTCCCTCCCTGTTATTTGCTGCTGCTGTTGCTAAGTCACTTCTGTCATGTCTAACTCTGTGCAACCCCAGAGATGGCAGCCCACCAGGCTCCCCCGTTCCTGGGATTCTCCAGGCAAGAACACTGGAGTGGGTTGCCATTTCCTTCTCCAATGCAAGAAAATAAAAACTGAAAGTGAAGTTGCTCAGTCATGTCCAACTCCTAGTGACACCATGGACTGAAGCCTACCAGGCTCCGCTGTCCATGGGATTTGCTAGGCAAGAGTACTGGAGTGGGATGCCACCAGAGGCCAAACTCTGTTGTCACGAACTTCCCTCCATAGTTCATCAGGCACTCTATCGATCAGATCTAGTCCCTTAAATCTACTTCTCACATCCATTTTATAATCATAAGGGATTTGATTTAGGTCATAACTGAATGGCCTAGTAGTTGTCCATACTTTCTTTCATTTAAGTCTGAATTTGGAAATAAGGAGTTCATGATCTGAGCCACAGTCAGCTCCTGGTCTTGTCTTTGCTGACTGTATAGAGCTTCTCCATTTTTGGCTGCAAAGAATATAATCAATCTGATCTCAGTGTTGACCATCTGGTGATGTCCATGTGTAGTCTTCTCTTGTGTTGTTGGAAGAGGGTGTTTGCTATGACCAGTGCATTCTCTTGGCAACACTCTATTAGCCTCTGGCCTGCTTCATTTTGTATTCCTAGGCCAAATTTGCCTGTTACCCCAGGTGTTTCCTGAATTCCTACTTTTGAATTCGAGTCCCCTATAATGGAAAGGACATTTTCTTTGGGTGTTAGTTCTAAAATGTCTTGTAGGTCTTCATAGAACTGTTCAACTTCAGCTTCTTCAGCATTACTGGTTGGGGNTGAATTCGAGTCCCCTATAATGGAAAGGACATTTTCTTTGGGTGTTAGTTCTAAAATGTCTTGTAGGTCTTCATAGAACTGTTCAACTTCAGCTTCTTCAGCATTACTGGTTGGGGCATAGGCTTGGATTACTGTGATATTGAATGGTTTCCCTTGGAAACAAACAGATTATTCTGTCGTTTTTGAGACTGCATCCAAGTACTGCATTTTGGACTCTCTTGTTGACAATGATGGCTACTCCATTTCTCCTAAGGGATTCCTGCCCACAGTAGTAGTTATAATGGTCATCTGAGTTAAATTCACCCATTTCAGTCAATTTTACTTCGCTGATTCCTAGAATGTCAATATTCAATCTTGCCATCCCTTATGTGACCACTTCCAATTTTCCTTGATTCATGGACCTAACACTCCAGGTTCCTATGCAATATTGCTTTTTACAGCATCAGACTGCTTCCTCAGTGATCAATGCAAAGAAATAGAGGAAAACAACAGAATGGGAAAGACTAGAGATCTCTTCAAGAAAATGAGAAAAACCAAGGGAACATTCCATGTAAAGATGGGTTTGATAAAGGACGGAAATGGTATGGACCTAAGAGAAGCAGAATATATTAAGAAGAAGTGGCAAGAATACATGAAAGAACTGTACAAAAAAGATCTTTATGACCCAGACAATCACGATGGTGTGATCACTCACACCTAGAGCCAGACATCCTGGAATGTGAAGTCAAGTGGGCCTTTGAAAGCATCACTACTTACAAAGCTAGTGGAGATGATGGAATTCCAGTTGAGCTATTTCAAATCCTGAAAGATGATGCTGTGAAAGTGCTGCACTCAATATGCCAGCNGAGCCAGACATCCTGGAATGTGAAGTCAAGTGGGCCTTAGAAAGCATCACTACGAACAAAGCTAGTGGAGGTGATGGAATTCCAGTAGAGCTACTTCAAATCCTGAAAGATGATGCTGTGAAAGTGCTGCACTCAATATGCCAGCAAATTTGGAAAATTCAGCAGTGGCCACAGGACTGGAAAACGTTAGTTTTCATTCCAATTCCAAAGAAAAGCAATGCCAAAGAATGCTCAAACTACTGCCCAATTGCCCTCATCTCGTATGCTAGTAAATAATGCTCAAAATTCTCCAAGCAAGACTTCAACCATACGTAAACCATGAACTTCCAGAGTTAAAGCTGGTTTTAGAAAAGGCAGAGGAACCAGAGATCAAATTGCCAACATCTGCTGGATCATGGAAAAAGTAAGAGAGTTCCAGAGAAACCTCTATTTCTGCTTTATTGACTATGTCAAAGCCTTTGACTGTGTGGATCACAATAAACTGTGGAAAATTCTGAAAGAGATGGGAATACCAGACCACCTGACCTGCTTCTTGATAAACCTATAAGCAGGTCAGGAAGCAGCAGTTAGAACTGTACATGGAACACCAGACTAGTTCCAAGCAGGAAAAAGAGTCCGTCAAGGCTATATATTGTCACCCTGGTTATTTAACTTATATGCAGAGTACATCATCAGAAACCTTGTGCTGGAAGAAGCACAAGCTGGAATCACAATTGCCAGGAGAAATATCAATAACATCAGATATGCAGTTAACACCACCCTTATAGCAGAAAGTGAAAAGGAACTAAAAAGCCTCATGATGAAAGTGAAAGTGGAGAGTGAAAAAGTTGGCTTAAAGCTCAACATTCAGAAAACTAAGATCATGGCATCTGGCCCCATCACTTCATGGCATATAGGTGGGAAAACAGTGGAAACAGTGTCAGGCTTTATTTTGGGGGGCTCCAAAATCACTGCATTTGATGATTACAGCCATGAAATTAAAAGACACTTAACTCCTTGGAAGGAAAGTTATGACCAACCTAAACAGCATATTAAAAAGCAAAGACATTACTTTGCCAACAAGGGCCATCCAGTCAAGGTTATGGTTTTTCCAGTGGTCTCATATGAGTGGTAATGTGAGAGTTGGACTAAAAGAAAGCTGAGCACACAAGAATTGATGCTTTTGATGTGTGGTGTTGGAGAAGACTCTTGAGAGTCCGTTGGACTAAAAGAAAGCTGAGCACACAAGAATTGATGCTTTTGATGTGTGGTGTTGGAGAAGACTCTTGAGAGTCCGTTAGACTGCAAGGAGATCCAAGCAGTCCATCCCAAAGGAGATCAGTCCTGAGTGTTCATTGGAAGGACTGATGCTGAAGCTGAAACTCCAATACTTTGGACACCTGATGCAGAGAGCTGACTCATTGGAAAAGACTCTGATGCTGGGAAATATTGAGGGCAGGAAGAGAAGGTGACAACAGAGGATGAGATGATTGGATGGCATCACTGACTCAATGGACATGAGTTTGAGTGAACTCTGGGAGTTGGTGATGGACAGGGAGGCCTGGCATGCTGTAATCCATGGGGTCTCAAAGAGTTGGACACAACTAAGTGACTGAACTGAACCGATAATATGGCCCAGAAAGGAGCGTGCCACCTGGATTAAGGAAGAAACATTACAGTTGTAATGCGGCCAAGGGGTGGAAGCTCTATGAGCTAAGATATCTTTGACCCACACTTTCTGCTAGTTACATAACATGCATTATTGACCTCCACATCCACTCAGCTGGTGGCCTGGAACAGGAATCCCCTTCCAAGATTCCATAGAAAGGGATGAAATGTCCCTTCCCATTTGCTTGAGCCTCACTCGCCCAGCTAACATCTCTGAGCAGGCTGCATCTCCTCTGTCCACCACTCCTGCTCCTCTGGCAGATCATAAAGCAGATGTTTCCAGCTCCGCTTCCACCTCTGCTTGGATTATAGCTGTTCAACCCAGGAATCAGCCTGAATTATTTGTGTCTTCCTCTAAGGTTTTGTCCTTTCTTGGATGTGACTCTGCACTCTGGTACAACCCTGCTGAGACCCAGCTACAGGCTTCCTCTGGGTCTTGGAAGGCAACCTGAGTGAGTGGCAAAGGGCACAGTGGCTTTCAGTGAAAGAGAAGAGTGAAAAAGTTGGCTTAAAACTCAACATTCAGAAAACTAAGATCATGGCATCCGGCCCCATCACTTCATGGCAGATAGATGGGAAAACAGTGGAAACAGTGGCTGACTTTAGTTTTTTGGACTCCAAAGTCACTGCAGATGGTGATTGCAGCCTTGAAATTAAAAGACCTTTACTCCTTGGAAGGAAAGTTTTCACCAACCTAGATAGCATATTAAAAAGCAGAGACATTACTTTACCAACAAAAGTCCATCTAGTCAAGGCTATGGTTTTTCCATTGGTCATGTCTGGATGTGAGAGTTGGACTGTGAAGAAAATTGAGTGCTGAATAATTGATGCTTTTGAACTGTGGTTTTAGAGAAAAGACTCTTGAGAGTCGCTTGGACTGCAAAGTGATCTAACCCGCCCATTCTAAAGATCAGTCCTGGGTGTTCATTGGAAGGACTGATGCTAAAGCTGAAACTCCAATACTTTGGCCACCTCATGCAAAGAGTTGACTCATTGGAAAAGACCCTGATGCTGGGAGGGATTGAGGGCAGGAGGAGAAAGGGACAACAGAGAATAAGATGTCTGGGTGGTATCACCAACTCGATGTACATGAGTTTGAATAAACTCTGGGAGTTGGTGATGGACTGGGAAGACTAGCATGCTGTGATTCATGGGAGAGAATCACAAGGAGTCAGACATGACTGAGCGATTCAACTGAACTGAACTGAAACTCTGGTAGCTCAGATGGTAAAGTGTCTGCTTACAATGCAGGAGACCCAGGTTAATCCCTAGATTGGGAAGATCCTGTGAGAAGAAAATGGCAACCCACTCCAGTACTCTTGCCTGGAAAATCCCATGGACGGAGGAGTGTGGTAGGCTACAGTCCATGGGTTCACAAAGCGTCAGACATGACTGAGAGACTTCACTTTCACTTTACTTTCAAACTCTGGTGGAGGTAATGAAGATAATGGCAATTAAGATAATTGTCATTATCCTTATAACCTCCATCATTACCTCCACCACAGAAAAACTTTCATAGGAAATTAAAAAAATTGAGAAATAAAGATGTAGAAAATTATATGTGTGTACTTAATAACTCAGTCGTATCCAACTCTTTGTGATTTCCATGGACGAAAGTCGGCCAGGCTCCTCTGTTCATGGGGTTCTCCAGGTAAGAACACTGGAATTGGGTCCTCATTTCCTTCTCCAGGGGATCTTAGTAAACCAGATTTTGAAACCGTGTCTTCTCTGTCTCCTGTGTTGAGGCAGTCCAAGCCTGGATTGGAAAATAATTTCCAGACACAGAGTATTTCAGAAGGGAGGGAGTTTTCAAGGACAAAAAACAGAGATAATGTGGGCTGTGCATGCAGTGGGCCAACCTGACATACCAGGGAAAACCGACAACTTTTGTGGATTAATAGCCATTTTTTAGTCTCAAGACAAAGAAAATTCCTGCTGGAAGGTTGGTGTTAGGTGATTGGTTAGCGTGCTATATGGTACTTGCTGGAGTGGGCATCTTTGCTTATTGGGAGTCAGAAAGCTTGTTAGTGATTTTCAGGGGTCTTTTGACAATAGTTACAGAGGGGCTCAGTCAGTTTCAGAGAGGACCTTGATTCTGGGCTCCACTTCTCTGGTCTTGGTGCAAGGCCTCACACCTGTGGCCTGGGGCAGGACTTAATGTCCTGCATTGCAGGCAGATTCTTTACCTGCTGAGCCAACAGGGAAGCCAGAAAATCATATGATTTAGCCAAAAATCAAGTAAGATAAGGGAAAATTTAAGAAATTTAGAACAAATATAGTTAAAGGTGATGATATATCACTTCAATGTGCAATCTTTGTCTCTGTTTAATTTTTAAGTTTTCATATTCAAAAGTAATAAATTCGATTTCCTAAATTATCTTATTATTTGTTTCAAAAGGAATAATTCCTTATAATTCTAGCTGCAGAGTACCATTTATAACTGTTAAATTATTAGTAAAATTACCACAACTGTTAATCCAATAGCCTGATCCACTCTTGACTATCATCAGTGGGAAAAGAAAAAAAACATTAAATGATGATCACTTACAGAGGAATGGTTTTATTCTTCACATTTACATATGCATAACCATATCAATTAGTATTGCTAGGGTAACAAGTGAAAAAACACAACAAAGAATATTTTAAAAAAGCAAAACTTACAAGTAACATATAGAAAAATGCATGTCTTAACAACATGGGGTACGTGCACTATTGTAGTCTCCTAATTGATATAATTTATTTTTTCATCCTGGAGTTACTTAGATCAAATTGCTATCTAAAGGATTATAATGCCATGTATGAATAAACTTAAAAAATGATGAATTTATTTCAAATTGACCCACTTGTAGTAGAATTAAGTGAATTCTTCTAGAACTTCACCTGTTTACTGCTTAAGATCATCTCTCCTGGTCACAAATCAATATTCTTTTCATTCATCAGTGATCATAAAGCTTTTCAATAATTCTAATTTTAAAGAATGATTACAGTGAGTATATATTCATTGATTGTTTAAAGGTTACAGCTAAAATGAACACAAAGTTCAATTTCTTTTTAATGAATGAGCTTTTTTGAAAAGTCAAGAATTTTTCCTCTGACAAAACTTTATGCACTGAGATTATATTTTTTATTATGTGTGACCTTGGAGTGTATGTGTGTGTGTGTGTGTGTGTGTTGTGTGTATGGCTTCAGTAATAAATTCCTGAACCACTCCACAGCTAGGGAATTATTCTGCTCAATTTAAAATACTGTTTTACTTTTAAAAATTATTTTAGTGTTCTAAAATGGGTTTAAATAGTTTAATGACCTGTGGTGATGTTAAACCTGTGCTCACAGATACTGATATTCTTTACTTTCAGAAGAACTTAATATTTCTCCCCTTGAGTGTGGGCAGAACTTAGTGACTTACTGCTAAGGAATAAAATATCAGAGAATGATTGGGATGTAACTTCTGAAATAAGATTATAAAAGTCTAAGGCTTTAGTCTTGTATGCCCTTTCTGGGTCCTGTAGGACTTGGTGCTTGGTGCTCTCTCTCTCTCTCTTAGGTCTCTCCCCTCCCTTCCCTCCTCTCCCCTCTTATCCTCTCCTTTCCCTCTTTTTCTTCTGCTTGCCCTTGTCCTTGATCTACGAAAGGGAGGAGAAGCCAAAAAAATTCCCCTGAGTCAAGATTAAAGGTACCAGAGAAACTCATCTAGATTAGGAGACTGGACCACCTGAGATTAAGGGACTGCTAGAGGTGGGCCTTCCCCAGTGGAAAAGAATTTGCCTGCCAATGCAGGATATGTGTGTTCAATTCTTGGGTGGGGAAGATCTCTTGGAGAAGTAAATGGAAACCTTCTCCAGAAGTCTTGCATGAAAAATTCCATGGACAGAGGAGACTGAGTTACAATTCATGGGTTTGTGAGGTAAAAATTGCTAGGCAATCAATGTAGGATTCTTGTTTTCAATAAGCCTCTTGCTCCATTAGCCTAAATCTATACCCTTTGTCCCAAATTTCTGAAATGTGTTCTTGGTCTGATAAATTATCAGCACTCAGATCCAGGAAAGGGCATTAATTAACTTCTATTTCTTATGCTTGAGAGACCAAAGGCAGAAGATAGTTGGTTCTTCTCATCAGGTGGCCAAAATATTGCAGTTTCAGCTTCAGCATCAGTCCTTCCAATGAATATTCAGGACTAAGTTCCTTTTGGATGGACTGATTTGATCTCCTTGTTGTCCAAGTGACTCTCAAGAGTCTTCTCCAACACCACAGTTCAAAAGCATCAGTTCTTCGGCACTCAACTTTCTGTATAGTCCAACTCTCACATTCATATGTGACTACTAGGAAAACCATAGCTTTGACTAGACCAACCTTTATTGGCAAAGTAATCTCTCTGCTTTTTAATATGCTGTCTAGGTTGGTCATAGCTTTTCTTCCAAGGAGCAAATGTCTTTTAATTTTATAGCTGCAGTTACCATCAGCAGTTGTTTTGGAGCCCCCCAAAATAAAGTTAGTCACTATTTCCATTGTTTCTCCATCTATATGCCATCAAGTATTGGGACTGGATGTCATGATCTTCGTTTTTGGAAGGTTGAGTTTTAAGTCAACTTTTTCACTCTTCTCTTTCAGGTTCATCAAGAGGCGCTTTAGTTCTTCTTCACTTTCTGCCATAAAGGTGGTGTCATCTGCATATCTGAGGTTATTGATATCTCTCCCAGAAATCTTGATTCCAGCTTGTGCTTCATCCAGCCCAGCATTTCTCATGAGGTACTCTGCATGTAAGTTAAATAAGCAGGGTGACAATATACAAACCCAGAACTTCCTTCAGTGTGTGTCAAAGGATAACAGCTACAGCAGCACAAGTTTCAGTCTTCAAAGAGGCAAATGGAAAATGCCTTTGGCAAACACATAAGGAAGGATAGCTTTATTTCTTTGCAGTAAAAAGGAAACATACTGGATTTCTGCCTCAAAAGCTATGTATCTCAAGCCTACAGCATTTGTTGAAGGGTTTTACAACAGTGGATCAAAGGTTGGGTCTTTGAAAAGATTAGGGTGTGAGCAGGACTCTTGTTATGCAACTGAAAGGGGAATCAGAGTTCTTGTTCCCAGAGCCAAAGAATGGAATCCAGGAATACGCAAACACCCATGATACAAAGTAAATAGGATATATTAGAGAGGAGGAAAGTACAAGGGTTTGAATATGAATATTCAGGGCTGATTTCCTTTAGGATTGACTGGTGGGATCTCCTTGCAGTCCAAGGGACTTTCAAGAGTTTTCTCCAACATCACAGCTCAAAAACATCAATTCTTTGAAGCTCAGCTTTCCTTATAGTCATCTGCGGGTGGTGTCATCTGTGTATTTGAGGTTATTGATGTTTCTCCTAGCAATCTTGATTCCAGCTTGTGCTTCATCCATCCTGGCATTTCGTGTGATATACTCTGTATATAAGTTAAATAAGTAGGGTGACCATATACAGGCTTGACGTACTCCTTTCCTGATTTGAAACCAGTCTGTTGTTCCATGTCCAGTTCTAACTGTTGCTACCTGACCTGCTTACAAATTTCTCAGGAGGCAGGTCAGGTGTTCTAGTATTCCCTTCTGTTTAAGAATCTTCCACAGTTTGTTGTGATCCACACAGTCAAAGCCTTTGGCGTAGTCAATAAAGTAAAAGTAGATGTTTTTATGGAACTCTCTTGATTTTTCCATGATCAGTGGATGTTGGCAATTTGATCTCTGGTTCCTCTGCCTTTTCTGAAACCAGCTTAAACATCTGGAAGTTCATAGTCCACATACTGTTTAAGTCTGGCTTGCAGAATTTTGAGCATTACGTTGCTAAAGTGTAGGATGAGTGCAATTGTACAGTAGTTTGAACATTCTTGGCATTGCCTTTCTTTGGGATTGGAAGGAAAACTGATCTTTTCCAGTCCTGTGGCCTCTGCTGAGTTTTCCATATTTGCTGGCATATTGAGTACATCACTTTCACAGCATCATCTTTTAGGATTTGAAACAGCTCAACTGGAATTCCATCACCTCCACTAGCTTTCTTCCTAGTGATTCTTCCTAAGGCCCACTTGATTTCGCATTCCAGCATGTCTGGCTCTAGGTAAGTGATCACAGCATCACGATTATCTGGGTCATGAAGATCTTTTTTGTACATTTCTTCNCACTGGAAAAGACTCTGATACTGGGAGGGATTGGGGGCAGGAGGCGAAGGGGACGACTGAGGATGGGATGTCTGGATGGCATCACGGACTCGATGGACGCGAGTCTGAGTGAACTCCGGGAGATGGTGATGAACAGGGAGGCCTGGAGTGCTGCGATTCACGGGGTCGCAAAAAGTCAGACACGACTGAGCGACTGAACTGAACTGAACGGAGTGATAGAGACCCAGTAAAGATTTTCCCTCAATTCCTTGTTATGTCCTGATTTCCTATTAATTCAGTGCAAAGCATGTGTTAGACACTACAAACAATACTGTCAAGTGTTGCTGAAAGTGGGATTTTTTTGATGTTATAAAAAATTGTGCATTGTACTACTCAGGTTGCTTTTATTTTAGTGGGAGCCAAACCCATTCACTAAGACAAGCTAAGGAATTTTCCTGTATCACAAAGCAAAAGTAATTTCTTAATCATTGAGCTCATTTAGAAAACAAGAATGTTTAAAATGTCTTTTCCTCTAAACTACTGATTCTCTTCAAAGAAAAAGTATAAAGTATTTCTCTTTTGACTCACTTCACTCTGTGTAACAGGTACCAGGTTCATCCACCTCATTAGAACTGATTTAAATGTGTTCCTTTTATGGTTGAGTAGTATTCCATTGCGTATATATATCACACCATCTTTTTGCGTTCATCTGTTAATGGACATATTCTAACACATATATACAGAATCTAGAAAAATGGTACTGAAGAATTTATTTACAGGGCAGCAATGNTTCCTTTTATGGTTGAGTAGTATTCCATTGCGTATATATATCACACCATCTTTTTGCGTTCATCTGTTAATGGACATATTCTAACACATATATACAGAATCTAGAAAAATGGTACTGAAGAATTTATTTACAGGGCAGCAATGGACAATAAGATATAGAGAATAGACTTATGAATATGAGGAGAGGTGAGGAGAGGGTGAGATATATGGAAAGAGTAACATGGAAACTTACATTATCTTATGTAAAATAGATACCCAATGGGAATTTTCTGTATGGCTCAGGAAACTCAAACCGGGCTCTGCATCATCCCATAGGGTTGGGATGGAGAAGGAGATGGGAGGGAATTTAAAAAGAGAGGGGATATACATATACCTATGGCTGATTCATGTTGAGGTTTGACAGAAAACAGCAACATTCTGTAAAGCAATTATCTTTCAATAAAAAAAATAATTTTAAAAAGTATAAAATGATTATTGAACAAAGTATACAATTTATAAATATTGTTTATAAAGTGCTGAGTTCACTCAAAATTGTTAAAACTGTGTCAATAGAGTTTTGGCCATTTAACAACGCATTCATGGCATACCAAGGCATGATCATGTTTGGTATGATAAGATAAATTAGATGAATAGGAGACCCAGTAAGACAATTATGACTTTTAACCAATTAATTTTCTACAGTTTATTTCTAGATCCCGAGTCAGTCTATTCATAACAGCCATGATAGCTTAAAAACAAACCAATGAACACAAACATGTGCTTGATTCTTATAACTCCACAGCATTTGTAATTTGGGATGTGAGCTGGAACTAACCCTTTTTCTCTTTAGATGGAAAATTTTACAAATTTCCTTGTGTTCTAGACCATATCCCATATTTCATAAGGAGACTTGGTTACCAGGAAGAAAAATTTCCCAAGTTATGAAAGATAGAAGGACAAAATTTAGGTTAAATTGAAAAGAAGCATCTAAATCATGATATTTATCTAAAATTATAATGGCTGACTTTGAATGTAGTGAATTTTCCACTATTAAGGAAGTCAGCCATGACATGGAATAGGGGAGAGTATGTTTGTTTATAGAGGGTATTCAAACACAAGATATGTCATTTAATAAAGCTTTATTTGACATACAAATTTTAACATTTTAGAATAATTTATCAATTTAATATTCATATTCCAAATTTGGAATAAAAAATATGAAATAAAAAGTACTCTGTTCAGTTGTTCCTACTAATTGATAACTTGTATATTCAAGAAAATTTTTATCGGTTGAAAGAAACAACTGAAAATTTCAAACAAGAAAGAAGTCCTTATAATTATTATCTTTTTTTAATGATAAGTTAAGCCATACATAAGACATGTTTTGATTTCCTATTACATTCGGTAACCACTTAATTAAGTAACCTTAAAATAAATCCAAGTTAGTAATAGAAACTTTTTAAACAATTTCAATACCATAAGTGCTAAGATAAGGAATAATTATCTTACTTTAATTAACCTATCAATGATTGATAAACTATACAATTTTAGCTATCTTCGTTATCAGGAAATTTAGCATTACTAAAAAAAACAGATAATTAATCTTAGTTTTTCACTTCAAAATTGTTAACTATGGACTGCTTTTCCTGCTCATCTAGAAATCTTTATAATCTGATTCAGTTAAAAAGATAAGAAAGATTAGACTCAAATTACATCACTTTAGAGATTGTCTCTTCTTTCATCTTCAGTGGTTTCTCTCAGGTTTGTCTTTATCATTTTCCTCACCCTTTAATTCCTCTTTCTCTCTTCTCTCTCTCTCTTTTTTTTTCCCACTTCTTTCCCTCCCTATTTCAGTAGTTGTTTATTGAGCACATCTCACTGTCAGATGCTGTCTCTGGTTGTTATATACAAAGACAAAATTCAGTCTAATAGGACATGCCTGTATGTGTGTGTGCATTCATGCTAAGTTCCTTCAGTCATGTCTGACTCTTTGTGATCCTATGGATTGTAGCCTACCAAGCTTCTCTGTCCATGGGATTCTCTAGGCAAGAATACTGCAGCAGGTTGCCATTTCTTTCTCCAGGGGAATCTTCCCTGCCCAGGGATCAAACCAGTGTCTCTTATGTCTCCTGCATTGGCAGACATGTTCTTTACCACTAACACTACCTGGGAAGCCCCTATTAGGACACTGGCCTTCAAATAAATAACTGCAGCATAATGTGAATATTGTTCTATTTATTTTTCCATACTTTATTTTTTAATTATTTTAATTGGAGGTTAATTACTTTACAATATTGGGCCAAAGAACTAAATAGACATTTCTCCAAAGAAGACATACAGATGGCTAACAAACACATACTCTATTTTTTATTCATTAGCTTTCTTTTGACTAGGAATATTTGTGATTTCAGTTTCGTAAACTTGTATAGCATTTATTCTTAGGAATGGGTGAAACATTTATGGTAAATTATGTGTTCTGTGCTTTGCAAGTTACTTCAGTCATGTCCGACTGTTTGTGACCCTAAGGACTGTAGCCCATCAGACTCTTCAGTCCAGTGGATTCTCCGGGCAAGAATATTGGAGTATTGCTTCATTATTAAACCTGAACTAAAGCCTGATTTTCCTTAATTTATTTTTCATCTTTCACAGGTTAAAAAAAGAAAAAAAGGCTGGATTCATACCTTTAGTACATGCAATCTATAATGCACAAATAAAAGCCTACTACTGTAGGCAATAATTATTCAAAGTGCATTTTGTTTCATTTTATGATAGACTACCAACTTCCCATTAAAAGGCAAATCTTGTATTTTGAAAGATTAAATAGGATAATATTTAAATAGTATCTTGGCAGGTTCAATTTAGAATGCAGAATATAGTCAATAGAAGACCAATCTCTACTTTATTGAATTGTACTTAAAGAGAAATTAGGCCCATTTTTAGTCCCTTTAAGTTCTTTAATTGCTATACCATTGCAATTTTTGAATTTGCAGAAAAAAAATTTTTTAAGCTTTTTGTTTTATACTGGAATATAGCCCATTAACAATGTTGTGATATTTCAGGTGGACTGTAAAGTGCACAAAACAGTTCCCTAAAAAAAAGGGGCCTAAAATTCATAATGATAATAAATTCTACAAAAACATTAAAAATGAAAATATATGATAGCATATTGGAATGAAAAATGATAAAC
>SJYV01012549.1:715963-782399 GCA_006410875.1 Neotragus pygmaeus | reverse complement strand
ACAATGTGAAATGTTAGTCGCTCAGTCACATCTGACTCTGTGCAGCCCCATGGAATGTGGCCTGCCAGGCTCCTCTGTCCATGGGGATTCTCCAGGCAAGAATATTGGAGTGGGTTGCCATGCCCTCCTCCAGGGGTTCCCTGGGATCTTCCAAGAGGATATTTCCAACCCAAGGATCAAACCCAGGTCTCCTGCACTGCAGGCAGATTCTTTACCTTCTGAGTCACCAGGGAAGCCCCATACACACAGTTGGATGGGCTGTAGGAACCTACTTCCTTTCTCTATCTTCCTTACTACATTGAGCATCTTCTCAGTTATTGTTAATTGTTCCATCCTAGTTAAAAATATAGCCCCCCAAATTGAGTTTCTAATTTAACTGAAAAAGCCCTGAGATACTGAATAAAATTGTACCATTTATTATTTCTGCATTTTGTGGGAAAATATTTTTTGTTTTGTTAAAAACATTAAAAATGAAAATATATGATAGCATATTGGAATGAAAAATGATAAACAAAAAAGTAACTTTTAAGATAGTAACTATAGGGTAAACATATGCAAGTGGATATACATGAATGGTTATACTCCATTTACACATGAAAATAAAGTTACATTAAAAAGAAATTTAGATTTCATTGACTTATTCTGCCACTTTCATAATTTGTACTAATCTTCTACCTTTTATAAGGTATCCCAGGAGAAAGTTTTCCAGTGTTTTCTATTGATATCCATGTAGAAGCTGCTTCTTGTGGAAAAATTACAATCTGTGTCATACTGTTGCTGACTCTCTCTTCCAACATTTTATATAAAACATCTCAGGAAAATGAATACTAAAACTGCTGTCATACTGACTCATCTTCCATGTAGTAAATGTTTAAAAGTTTAATATCAAAATAAGTCTACTGTTTACATGTAAGTTTATGAATAGGAAACAGTTGAAGAAATGTATAGCAATTATCTCTGAGTGCAAAATATTGCAAATTATTTCTTTTATTTTATTTATTTTTAAATATTTTCTACAATGAACATATTTTTAAAGAGAAGTGTAACAAATTCAATTTATGAATTTAAATTGCATAACACTCAGCAATATCTAATAATAAAATGATCCATTTCTTATAGTTTATTAAGCATTAGTCAAAGACCTACTGCATTTGCTCAAATCTAATTTTTATGGGGAGTAAAAAAGAATCTAAATAAAATCAATCCTTTATTTTTTAAGTTATGCACTGAAACATTGGACAGTTCACTAATTCTTCTATTTGAATTTTGTTTATTCTTCAAGACATGGCATGTTGTGACAATGTAGAGTATTCAGCTTTTTTATATTAATAGAAATGCTAATTATTTGTTAATATATGTTTTTTTTTATGTGGATCAAGGGATAGAGTTACATTACTAAACACAACTGCCATAAAGTATGACGAGTGCAGTGATTGCCTGGCATCAAGAAATATATATAAATAAAATATAAGAGTTTGATCACTGTTGGGAAGATCCCACAGAGTAGGAAATGGCAACTCACTCCACTATTTTTGTCTGGAAAATCCCATGGACAGAGGAGCCTTTTGGCCTTCAATCCAAGGAGTCACGAAGAGTGGGACATGACTGAGCAACTAAGCACACACACACACACACACACACACACACACACACACACACACACACACATATATATATACAGTGCAAAGAAATAGACTCAACTGAAACCAGAGAGAATTTCCTGAATGGAATATACTATTCACAACTGAGGATATCTCACTAACTTTTGGAGAAAGCAATGGCACCCCATTCTAGTACTCTTGCCTGGAAAATCCCATGGACGGAGGCAGGAGCCTGGTAGGCTGCATTCCATGGGGTTGCTGAGTCGGACACAACTGAGCGACTTCACTTTCACTTTTCACTTTCATGCATTGGAGAAGGAAATGGCAACTCACTCCAGTATTTTTGCCTGGAGTATCCCAGGGATGAAGAGGCTGGTGGGCTGCCGTCAATGGGATCACACAGAGTCGGACAGGACTGAAGCGACTTAGCAGCAGCACTAACTTTATTCAACAAACGTTTGATAATTTATATGTACCATATGCTTTACAAGGTAGTATAATAGTCTTATTGTTTACAGAAAATACTTTCCTATTATATTTCTGCTTCTTTCCTAATTGCCAGATGATCTATCCTATATGTTTATAACTCTATTTAAGGACATGTTTGTATGTGTGCTTGTGTTTGTGTAGATGTGCTAATAAGATGACTTTCTTGCTTACTTCTTCACTCTTTATTTCTCAAGGCCCTTCATTACGTAAATAAGCATTTTCACCAGAAAGTATATTAGGGGTACCTAATGTGTCTTTTCTTTTTTTGTATGTGTAGTAATGTTAAACAGTATATTATTTAAGGCAAAGTGATACTAGTTCCTATTGTTTCTATTTTCTATTAAGGCAAAATTCGTGAATATTAGCCACAGAAATATTATTTACCACTACCTGCTAACTCCTACCAAATGGCAAAGTGTTAACTAATATAAATGTTTGGGGGCATGGCTAACCACTGGTTTTTAGCCTTGCATCCCCAGGAAACAAAGGCAACTTAGTTTTGCATTCTCCTGATTTTAGAACTACTGTAGGCAAATTTATCTTTATAATTGATAGCAAAGATTGAACTAGATAAGAAGGATATTTCTTAACAGGTTTCCCTATAAATGATGGGACAAAAACAAATCATCCATTTCACTTGACTGAAAATACCTCTATGTATTAAAGAACCTTGTACCTGAAGAGATGAAACTATATGCAAAGTATGATTTAATTTTTTTAATTCTATGTTGTTAATTTTTAAAAATCCACATGGTTCTGTCCCAATGCAAGATGTATTAACTCTTTAATACAGTAGGGAAACATTTAATGTACTGAAGAACTTAATTTAATAGAACCCCAGGAGCCTGAAAGCAACTTACACAGTGGGAGAATCTCTCTCATTAATTTCCATGATGTAGCACCCAAAGGTATTGAATTTTAAATGAATTCACGAACATAATAAATCATCCTGACTGTCAAGTGAAATATAATTTGTAAAAAATTTATTACCCATGATTATCATGTATTAATCATAAGGTTTAGAAATCTAAGCAAATGTTATACTTCTAGTTGGATAAATACTCTAGATTGCAAGGAGTATTTAATGCATTTTGACATCAAGCTGGCCATGACAGAGTTTATATTTCTAATGAACACCGTCTTAGTATTTGATAGCTCATCTTCTTCTTGTCAAGGTACTGAATCCATCTGTAATAATGTCACATATATCCTTGTGCTTTGACTTCTAAATCCATGCATTCATCTCTTTCTAAATGTTCATATATCTCCCATGTGTGATCCAATGCCTCAGTGTCATTTTGGAGATGATGGCAAAGAACACAGTTTCTGCAGGAATGGTTTGTGGCTGCAAAGGATCCCAAAGTCTCTAAAACTCAGTTTTGAGGTTTATGGCTGTCTTTCACTGTAGCCACACAACTCGATGAAACATTGGTGTTTTTACTTTTGTCTTGAACAAGATAGGCTGTTTCCATATGTGAAAGCAGACATTATACCTTCATTCATCTTTATGCATAGCAAAAAAGTCAGCATTCACAAAAATCAAACCCTAATTTCTGGCACTTATTGTGAAGCTCCATGGTCTCATGGAACTTGTCAAACAACCATTCTTCCTGTTAAGATTTGTATATGATTGATGCACAAAATTGGTAAGCATTTATTCTACATTATTCTATAAGACCATGTGTGTGTTCTCAGTCTTCTCTGACTCTCTGAGACCCCATGGACTATAGCCTGACAGCTTCCTCTGCCCAACAAATTTTCTCGACAAGAATACTTGAGTGCCATTTACTTCTACAAGGGATCTTTCTGACCCAGGAATCAAACCCGAGTCTATTGTGTCTCCTGTACTGGCAGGTGAATTATCTACCAATATTGCTTACTGTTGGTAAGCACTACAATTGGAAGCCCCCTGTAAGACCATACTAAATATGATTCACATCATGGCTGCAGCAAACCAGACAGGAGGGAGTTAATATCTCTATGTCAGACACTAGAAGATAAAAATTCTAGGAAACCTATCATCTGTCCAAGCTGCAATTTCTAACAGAAATTGCATTAATAGTTCTGTAAATGGTTCAAGCATAACGTCTCAAATGTTTCAGTCTATTTGCAAAATTTATTGTAGAGAGATGCTAAGTCCCTTTTTGGAGTAGGCATTGTTGTTCAGTCACTGAGTCATGTCCGACTTTCTGCCTCTTCATGAACTGCAGCACTCTAGATGTTCCTGTCCTTCACTATCTCCTGGAGTTTGTTCAGACTCATATCCTTTGAGGCAGTGATGTCATCAACCATCACATCCTGTATTTTCCCCTTCTCCTCTTGCCTTTAATCTTTCCCATCATCAGGGTTTTTTCCAATGAGTCAGTCCTTCACATCAGGTGGCCACTTATTGGAGCTTCAGCTTCAGCTCAGTCCTTCCAGTGAATATTCAGGGTTGATTTCTTTTAGGATTGACTGATTTGATCCCCTTGCCGTCCAAGGGACTCTCAAGAGTCTTCTCCAGCCCCACAGTTTGAAAGTATCAATTATTTGGTACTCAGCATTCCTTATGGTCCAACTCTCACATCCAAACATGACTAGTGGAAAAAACATAGTTTTGACTAGAGGGACTTTTTTCAGCAAAATAACGTCTCTGCTTTTTAATACACTATCTAGGTTTGTCATAGCTTTTCTTCTAAGAAGCAAGTGTCTTTTAATTCCATGGCTGCAGTCACCATCTACATTGATTTTGCAGCCAAAGAAAATGAAATCTGACATCATTTCTACTTTTTTCCCATCTATTTGCCATGAAGTGATAGGACCAGATGCCATGATCTTAGTTTTTTGTTTTTTTTAAATGTTGGACTGTAAGCCAGCCTTTCCATTCCCTCAAAATTTCCTCAAGAGGCCCTTTGGTTCCTCTTCTCTTTCTGCATTAAAGTGGTATCATCTGTTTATCTGAGGTTGTTGCTATTTTTCCCAGCAATCTTGATTCTAGCTTGTGAGTCATCCAGCCCAGCATTTCGTATGATGTAATCTGCATATAATTTAAGTAAGTAGTATGTCAAAACACAGTCTTCACATATTCCTTTCCCACTTTTGAACCAGGGAAGTATGAAATTCACTTATATTATGCTGCTGCTGTTTAGTCACTAAGTTATGCCCCACTCTTTGTGACCCCATGAATTACAGCTTACCAGTCTCCCCTGTCCATGGGATTTCCCAGGGAAGAATACTGGAGAGTGTTACCAGTTCCTTCTCAAGGGATCTTCCTGACCCAGGGATCAAACCTGCATCTCAAACTTGGGCAGGTGAATTCTTTACCACTGAGCCACCAGGGAAGTCCATAAAATCAACTCTACTTGTATTTAAAAAAAGACATGACTAAGAATTAGATGGTATGAAAATCTGTAGAAAGAGACCGTTTATAATGGAGAAAGAGCTGGTGCAAAAGCCAAACACGAGCCACAGGTGTCCTTGACGTATTCAACAACAGCAAGTACGCTGGTATTTAAGAGAAATGTGGGTGAAAGGGTCTAAGACATGATTCAAATGACTTGTGACTGAGGGGCAGAGCTCACAAAGCCTTTTATTGGGCTTGTTAAGGACTTTGCTTTTTCTTCTGAGTGAAATGTGAAATCATCTAAGGATTTGTGAGAAGTGCCAAATTCTGCTTTATCATTTTTAAAGGTCAAAGTTTAGAAAATATACAGAAGGGAGGGAGACTCTCATGTGATTAACCTGGTAGCTATTTTGATAATCTCAAACAAGAGGTTTTTTCATGAGTATAAAACCCAGGAAGGCATAGGTTTTTGACTGTTTTGTTTTCCTACTGTTGTATCCACAACAGAACAATGTCATAGATGTGGTAATCACTCAGGAAATATTGTCTAATGAATGAATAGCAGATTGAAGGTAGTTTATGATGGGCATGGTGATATGATGGAGTTCTGATTATAGCTTGATGGTTCAGTTCAGTTCAATTGCTCAGTCATGTCCAACTCTTTGTGATCCCATGAACCATGCCAGGCCTCCCTGTCCATCACCAACTCCCAGAGTTTACCCAAACTCATATGCTTCAAGTTGGTGATATCATCCAACCATCTCATCCTCTGTTGTCCCCTTCTCCTCCTGCTATCAGTCTTTCCCAGCATCAGGACATTTTCAAATGAGTCAGCTCTTTGCATCAAGAGGCCAAAGTGTTGGAGATTCAGCTTTAACACCAGTCTTTCCAGTGAACACCCAGGACTGATCTCCTTTAGGATGAATCTCCTTGTAGTCCAAGGGACTCTCAAGAGTCTTCTCCAACACCATAGTTCAAAAGCATCAATTCTTTATAGTCCAACTCTCACATCCATACATGACTACTGGAAAAACCATAGCCTTGACTAGACAGACATTTGTTGGCAAAGTAAAGTATCTGCTTTTTAATATGCTGTCCAGGTTGGTCATAATTTCCTTCCAAGGAGTGTGCGTCTTTTAATTTCTAGCTGCAGTCACCATCTGCAGTGATTTTGAAGACCCCCCAAAATAAAATCAGTCACTGTTTCCACTGTTTCCCTATCTATTTGCCATGAAGTGATGGGACCAGATGCTGTGATCTTAGTTTTCTGAATGTTGAGTTTTAAGTCAACTTTTTCACTCCTCTTCCACTTTTATCAAGAGGCTCTTTAGTTCTTCGCTTTCTGCCATAACAGTGATGTCATCTGCATATCTGAGGTTATTAATATTTCTCCTGGCAATCTTGAGTCCAACTTGTGTTTCATCCAGCCAAATGTTTCTCATAATGTACTCTGCATATAAGTTAAATAAGCAGGGTGACAATATACAGCCTTGCTGTACTCTTTTCCCTATTTGAAACCAGTCTGTTGTTCCATGTCCAGTTCTAGCTTTTGCTTTCTGACCTCCATACAGATTTCTTAGGAGGCAGGTCAGGTTGTCTGGCATTCCCATCTCTTTCAGAATTTTCCACAGTTTGTCATGATCCCCACAGTCAATGACTTTAGCATAGTCAATAAAGCAGAAGTAGATGATTTTCTGGAACTCTCTTGCTTTTTTAATGATTCAGCGGAGGTTAGAAATTTGATCTCTGGTTCCTCTACCTTTTCTAAATCCAGCTGAACATCTGGAAGGCCACAGTTCATGTACTGTTGAAGCCTGGCTTGGAGAATTTGGGGCATTATTTTGCTAGTATGTGAGATCAGTGCAATTGTGCAGTAGCTTGAGCATTCTTTGGCATTGTCTTTCTTTGGGATTGGAATGAAAACTGACCTTTTCCAGTTGTGTGGCCACTGCTGAGTCTTCCAAGTTTGCTGGCATATTGAGTGTAGCACTTTCACAGCATCGTCTTTCATGATTTGAAATAGCTCAATTGGAATTCCATCACCTCCACTAGCTTTGTTTGTAGTGATGCTTCCTAAGGCCCACTTGACTTCACATTCCAAGATGTCTGGCTCTAGGTGAGTGATCACACCATCTTGGTTTTCTGGGTCATGAAGATCTTTTTCCTATAGTTCATCTGTGTTTTCTTGCCACCTCTTCTGAATATTTTCTGCTTCTGTTAGGTCCATACCATTTTTGCCCTTTATTGTGCTCACTTTGCTTTAAATGTTCCCTTGATATCTCTAATTTTCTTGAAAAGATCTCTAGTCTTTCCTATTCTATTGTCTCCCTCTATTTCTTTCCACTGATCACTGAGGACAGCTTTCTTATTTTTCCTTGCTATTCTTTGAAACTCTGCATTCAAATGAGTATATCTTTCCTTTTCTCCTTTTCCTTTAGCTTCTCTTTTCTCAGCTGCTTGTTAGCCCTCCTCAGACAATCATTTTGCCTTTTTGCATTTCTTTTTCTTGGGGATGGTGTTGATTCCTTCGTCCTGTATAATGTCATGAACCTCCGTCCATAGTTCTTCACTCACTCTGTCTATCAGATCTAATCCCTTTATCTATTTCTCACTTCCACTGTATAATCATAAGTGATTTCATTTAGGTCATCCCTGAATGGTCTACTGGTTTTCCCTACTTTCTTTAAGTCTTAATTTGGCAATAAAGAGTTCATGATCTGAGCCACAGCCAGCTCCTGGTCTTGGTTTTGCTGACTGTATAGAGCTGCTCCATCTGTGACTGCAAATATAATCAATACAATTATAAGTCACTGAGAAATTATTTAAAGTATACAGTGGAGTGTGCCTGGGTTCTTTACAAATATTATTCTACTTTATATAAGTGATTTGAATATTTTCAGATTTTGCTAACTGCTAGGCTTCCCAGAACAAAGGGACTACTTACCATACTTTGAAAGTCACACATAATTAAGCTGTTTCATAATGTTGGTTCCCTGCTCTTTTTTTTTTTTTTTAAATCAGCACAGATATTTGAAACTGATGTCTCTCTAGTTGCATAAGTTGCTGCAAAGGAAGTGAAAATTCCTTAAAAATATCAACTAATAGAACATGTTATTGTAAGCTAACACTTTATAAAGTCAACACTAGAAATAACCTCTCCCACTTAACTATATTCTTATATTAATATGTGTTATTTATTTTAAAGTTCAAACAGCTTTCCACAGTAAATATTAGAAAGGATTTTAGTTATATAACACTATGGTGAGGTGATCATTTCATAAAATGTTAGAGATATATGGTACACTTTTAATTAGATTTTTATAGTGCATCTTTAAAGCTAACATTTGTCTATTTAATAACAATGGATTAAATGTTATGAATGACCATATAAAAGCAAAAAAAAATCTTTAATAATAAGGACCTGTTTGTTAATAATAATCCATTCAGCTTTGCTTAGCATATAAAATAAATAACATTTATCAAAGTGACTACTATAAATTAGTAAGCTATTTTCAGAGTTCATGCTACTTTGTTAGGCTAAAGTTAGCATTTGTTATGCAAAAATATTTCATAAGATGAGTGTATTTATCTAGAATGATTTTTAGTTGAGATCATGTCAAACTACACTCAATATATTTTTAATTTTTTTTCTGATAACACTGAAAAGCAGGAATAATGCACCACCTAAGATGTCCATTGAAGAAAGCTATGCATACAATTACTTTATATAATTTAGCTTAAAATATATTTGAAATTTTAATATAAATCTTAAAACCTTAGGAAGGAGGACTTTAGTTAATCATATAAATCAGCAATTTTGTTCTTAAATGTACCGCATGCTGTGAGTACTTTCTAACTGATATAACTATTAACCATTATAATTTTTAAAATATGTTTTTATCTCACAGATAGTGATAAAAGTAGATTTTATGACCAAATGCATTGCAAACTAAAGTTAATTACCTGCACATTTTTGATCTAGAATTTTGATTCAAAGTTTGAAATTATCCATGATTTTATGAGCTCTAATCTAATCATTTAAACAAGAACTTAATTTGCAGGGTTTTTTTTCTCTTTTTTCCATTATTATTATTATTATTTTTTAAATTTAGGAACATGTGTAGATCCATGGCACATTCATGGTGATGTATGCAGGTATGTTTTTGTCACCAAATTTAAGGTAAAGCATCTGTCTACAATGCTGGAGACATGGGTTCGAGCCCTGGGTTGGGAAGATCCCCTGGAGAAGGAAATGGCAGTCCACTTCAGTACTATTGCACGGAGAATCCCATAAACAGAGGAGCCTGGTAGGTTACAGTCTATGGAGTTGCAAAGAGCTGGACATGACTGAGTGACTTCACTTTCACTTTATAATCTCTAAAGTTCTCTTTTTTCTCTCAGTCCATCTAATTCTTCCTATCATTCATTTTAAGAAAATCCTGGGCTTCCTGGGTGGCTTTTAGACAGTAAAGAATCTGCTGCCAAAGCAGGAGACACGGGTTAGATTCCTGGGTTGAGAAGGAGATTCCCCTGAAGAAGGAGATAGCTATTCACTCCAGTATTCTTGCTTAAAGAATGCCATAGACAGAGGAACCTGGAGGGCTACAGTCCACAGGGTCACAAAGAGTCGGACACAACTGAGTAATTAACACTACTATTACTACAATGTCACTGATGGAAGAAGTTAAGAGAAAAAATACTAAGTAAAATAATTCATTTTCTGCTGTTTTTCGTGCTGAAAAATATATACCATGCATGCATGCTAAGTCGCTTCAGTTGTGTCCAACTCTTTGTGACCTTGTGGACTGTACCCCTCCAGTCTCTTCTGTCCATGGGATGCTCTTGGCAAGAGAACTGGATTGGATTGCCATGCCTTCCTCCAGTGTATCTTCCCAACCCAGAAATGAACCTGCATCTCTTTTGTCCCCTGCATTGGCAGGCAGTTTCTTTACCATAGATACCACCTAAGAAGCTCAAAGTTACATATTAACGAGTTACTATAATGCACATGTTCTGTACCACCAGTGGTTCCAAGAAAACTGATCTTTGCCAGCCACATCTAAAGCTTCTAACCCAACCCTGATTCCATCTCAACTCTCTTCTTCCCTCCCAGGTGATTAATATGCCTAACTTTTATAATAAATTGTTTGCACTTCTTTATCGTTTTATTTCCCAAATGACTACCCCCAAGCATTTTCAGTTTAGCTCAATTCAGTCACTCAGTCGTGTACGACTCTTTGCGACCCCATGAATCGCAGCACGCCAGGCCTCCCTGTTCATCACCAACTCCCGGAGTTCANTGAGAGCTGGACTATAAAGAAAGCTGATTGACAAAGAATTGATGTTTTTGAACTGTGGTGTTGGAGAAGATTCTTGAGAGTTCCATGGACTGTAAGGAGATCCAACCAGTCCATTCTGAAGGAGATCAGTCCTGGGTGTTCATTGGAAGGACTGATGTTGAAGCTGAAAGTCAAATACTTTGGCTACCTGATCTGGAGAGATGACTCATTTGAAAAAGCCTGATGCTGGGAAAGATTGAGGGCAAGAGGAGAAGGGGACAACAGAGCATGAGATGGTTGGATGGCATCACCGACACAATGAATATGGGTTTGGGTGGACTCCAGGAGTTGGTGATGGACAGGGAGGCCTGGTGTGCTGTGGTTCATGGGGTCGCAAAGAGTCGGACAAGATTGAGCGACTGAACTGACCTGATTTCATGTCTATGGCTTGTATTTTCATACTTCTGACATTGTCTTTCCTAGATAGTGGATGATGGAGGTAACAAAATATGCACACTGAACTGAGAAGGCATCTTGAGTCCAAAAAGTGAGGCAGCTAGGTCCACATAATTAGTGGATCTTACTTGAAGGGAGTGATCAGATTTGGACAATGATCCAGAAATATTTGCAGCTGCATTCTGGACCATATTCTGGACCACTGAGAAAATTTTATAGTAAAACCATGGTATGGAAGTATGTCTTGAAAACAGGAAGGCCATTCCTAAGTCAAGATTCAAGAATGAGTAACTAGTCTCATAGTTGTTGGGAATTTCTTCATTCTTTGGGAACCAACAGAACATAGAGGTCACCTGATCCTAATGATTATTTTAAGAACATCTATTAACTGCAAAGACCTTGACAACAGAGAAGTGATTTATTGCATAGTACAATCCTTGATATGGTCAGTAGAAGAATAGGAGAAACCCTAAGTATCCACTGGCATCAGTTATGCTAACCAGAGAAGTTACTGTTATTGTTTTCTTCTTAAACTTTTAATGAAATTTAGAAACTTTTAATCAATTTTTTGCTTTCATGAATCATGCCTTTGATGTTGTATCTAAAGAGTCATTGCCATACCTGGGAATATCTAGATATTTTTTCTTATGTTATGTTCTAGGAATTTTATAACTCTGTCTTTTGCATTTAGGTCTATGATCCATTTTGATTTAACTTTTGTGAATGAAGTAGGTCTCTGCTAGATTGATTTGCATTTGGGTGTCCAGTTATTCTGTGATGTACTCCTTGACGTATGTCAAGGCTCTATATAGTCACCCTGCTTATTTAACTAATGTGCAGAGTACATCAGGAAAAATGCCAAGCTGGAAGAAGCACAAGCTGGAATCAAGATTGGTGGGAGAAGTATCAATAACCTCAGATACGTAGATGACACTAACCTATGGCAGAAAATAAGTGAGTGAAAGTGAAGTCGCTCAGTCGTGTCTGACTCTTTGTGACCAGTGGACTGTAGCCCTCCAAGCTCCTCCGTCCATGGGATTCTCAAGGCAAGAATACTGGAGTGGGTTGCCATTTCCTTCTCCAGGGGATCTTCCCGACCCAGGGATCGAACCCAGGTCTCCCACATTGCAGGCAGACGCTTTAACCTCTGCACCGAACTAAAAAGCCTCCTGATGAAAGTGAAAAAGGAGAGTACAAAAGCTGGCTTAAAACTCAACATTCAGAAAACTAAGATCATGGCATTATTTTTCAAAGATCTGTCTGTCCAAGCTATGTTTTTTCTAGTAGTCATGTATGGATGTGAGAGTTGGATTATAAAGAAAGCTGAGCACTAAATAATTGATGCTTTTGAACTGTGGTATTGAGAAGACTCTTGAGAGTCCCTTGGACTGTAAGGAGATCAAACTAATCAGTCCTAAAGGAAATCAGTCCTGAATATTCATTGGAAGGACTGATGCTTAATTTGAAGCTCCAATACTTTGGCCACCTGATGTGAAGAAGTGACTCATTTGAAAAGATGCTGATGCTGGGAAAGATCGAAGTCAGGAGGAGAAGGGGATAACAGCGGGAGAGATGGTTGTATGGCATCACCGACTCAATGGACATGAGTTTGAACAAGCTCCAGTAATTGGTGAAGGACAGGGAAGCCTGGCATGCTGCAGTGCATGAGGTTGTGAGAGTAGAACATGACTGAGCAACTGAACTGAATTGAACTGCCCAATTATTCCAGCACCATTTGTTGAAGAAATTAACTTTGTCTCATTGTTTTGCTTTTGCTTCTTTATCAAGGGTATACTGATTATATTTATGGGGGCTTATTTCTGGGCTTTCTTTCTGTTGCATTGATCTATTTATCTATTCTTTTGCTATACACACTGTCTTGATTACTATAGTTAAGTCTTAAAATTGGAAAATGTAAATTCTTATTTCATTCTTCTCTTTCAATATTGTTTTGGGTATTCTAGGACATTTGCCTCTCCATATAAATTTTACAATCGGTTTGGTCATATCTAAAAAGTAACAATCTGGAATGATCCATTTTTTATTTTATTTTTATTTTTTTAATTTATTTATCTTTTTAAATTTTACTTTACAATACTCTATTGGCTTTGCCATACATCGACATGAATCCACTACAGGTGGATTTTTTATTTTGTAAACTTTTTATTTTGTATTGGGGTATAGCCAATTAATAATATTGTGATAGTTTCAGGTGACAAGCAAAGGGACTCAGTAATACATATACATGTACCCATTATCCCCCAAACTCCCCTCCCATCCACCCTATCGCATAATATTGAGCTAAGTTCCATGGTTATGCAGTAGATCTTATGGTTATCCATTTTAAATATAACAGTGGTACATGTCCATCCCCAAATCCCTAATTATCACTTTCCCCAATCCTTCGCCTTAGCAACCATATGTTCATTCTCTAAATCTGTGAGTCTGTTTCAAAAATAAGTTTATTTGTGTAATTTCTTCTTAAATTCTGCATATGCCATGCCATATTCCATATTTCTCTTTCTCTGTCTCACTTATTTCACTCAGAATGACAATCTCTAGGTTGGAATGGTCCATTTCTAACTTTATTTTTTGAAAAAAACGGGGCTATCTGGTAGATTTTTTTTTTTCTATGGGTTGGAGTTTTCAGTGCAAGAGACTCAAGTTTGATCCATGGATCAGGAAGATCTCCTGGAGAAGGGGATGTCTACCTACTCCAGTATTCTTGCCTGGAGAGTCCCATGGACAGAGGAGCCTGATGGACTGTAATTCATGGGTCACAAAGAGTCAGACATGACTGAGCCATTAACACTCACTTTTTCATTACATTTTGTTGATTGCATACTCATGGTAAAATTTGTATGTTCTTCTGCCCTTGAAATTTCTTACAAGCTAACAGCTGGAGTCAAAGTCTTGATAAGACTCTAGTTTAACTTTTTTTTTTTTTTTCATTATCATTATACACAGTGTGTGATTTCATTGGGGAAAAATATCTTTAGTTCTTCTTCCCTATTTTTTGTGTGTGATAGTAACTGTTCATACATTGTAAATGAGACTGCAGAACACACATCAAAATTTCTAATTCAAGAAACTGTCTGATTTAAAAAATGTATTCATAATAATAGAAATATTATATTTAACTGNTCTTTAGTTCTTCTTCCCTATTTTTTGTGTGTGATAGTAACTGTTCATACATTGTAAATGAGACTGCAGAACACACATCAAAATTTCTAATTCAAGAAACTGTCTGATTTAAAAAATGTATTCATAATAATAGAAATATTATATTTAACTGGATGTTAAATTTTTAGCTCGGCTTCTCTGGTGGCTCAGATGGTAAAGAATCTGTCTGCAGTTGGGAGACCTGGCTTCGATCCCTGGGATGGGAAGATCCTCTGGAGAAAGGCATGACAACCTACTCCAGTAATTTTGCCTGGAGAATCCTCATGGACAGAGGAGTCTGGTGGGCTATAGTCCATGGGGTAGCAAAGGGTCAGACATGACTGAGTGACAAAGCACATAAATCTTTGCTTATTGCCAGTAGTTATTGCAATTCTTTGAGTTTTAAAAAATCTTTTTAAAAATGTTTTTCAGTGATTATATCTATTGCATTCATTCACTCTTATATCCCTTCTAGTTCAGTGTTCCTATCTGAATTTAATTTTTCTTGTATTGTTATTTCTTGGATTTTGTCAATTTATTTCTGAGTTTTTAAAATTTGGATTTATATTGTTCTTTTGTGCTTAGTAATATTTTCTTAAGTAATTTCTTAAGTCATTTGCATTAAATAGAAAAGTCAATTTATCTGTTCCATGGACATAACTATGGCAAGTTTTTAATTTCTGTAGACATGCCATTCAGCTTATTTTTGTCTTTTTTCTCCCTTATATCAACTTTTCTGCTGATCATTATTATATCGAATTAGTTTACCTTAACTTTTTGAAGAATTTGTAGCTTATAAATATTCTTCATAAATTCATAAAGCTCACAGTTTTTTAAGTGTGATTGTGAGTTTTTACATGTGTGTTTATTGGTTTAATATGAGAGCTAGATTTCTGGGATGTTGCTGTAATGTTTCCTTCTGTCACTTTTGTGTGGACCTTCTCTTTCTGTCCTTTCTACTATTGCTCACATTTCTAGTCTACTCCAAGAAATGTCTTCTCAGTTTGAGACCCTGTAATTGAAGGTATCTCTGGATCTCTGCAAGCTCACTTTCTAGGATTCATAAGTGCTAGTCCACTCCAGTCCCTCCAAACTGCCATTGGCCACTTGTCTTCAACTTCTTTTAGAAGGTATAAAACCTCCTCCAATTCAATTGCTAGTCCTAATTTGCCCTGTGACTCTCTAGTGAATACCAGATGGCCATTTTAGGGGTCTCCTGTTCTTAGCTTTGTCAGCTAATCCACTACTTTTCATACCTTTTCCACACAGAGTCCTATGCTGTGCTGATTTTTTTGGTTGTTGAAAGTTTGTTCCCACCAACATCACTTTTGGAGTTTGTGAGGATACCATCCTACCTAGTTTTGTTGAAAAGTTTGTCATTTAGATCATGCTATTGTGGGCTTGCTCTATTTTTGTGAAGAGACTCAAATATTAGTAACTATGATTATTTTGCATTTATCTAATCAGAAATATTCATTTGATATACATTATAATAATAAAAACAAGTAAAATATCCTTTATCCCCATAGATAGAAGCTTAAACTAAATAATAATGAAAGCTGGATGTTATTTTTTTATATTTATGTCCAATAGATTGTTATTAGATTTATTTTACCTCATGAAGATAAGATATATGAAATTTAAACAATTATTCTTTCAGTATCACTACCTTTAAGCATTCATAGTTTAGAATATAAATGAATTAAGAAATGCTTGTAAATATAATAAAGTACTAATAATATGTACAGTGCAAGCATGCATGCTCAGCGGCTACAGTCATGTCTGACTGTTTGTGACCCAGTAGACCAGAACCCTCCAGGCTCTTATGTCCATGGAATTCTCTAGGCATGAATACTGGGGTGGGTTGCCATGCTCCCCTCCAGGGTATCTTCACCACACAGGGATCGAACCTGCATCTCCTGCATTGCAGATGGATTCTTTACCACTGAGCCACCAGAGAAGTCCAATATGTGCAGTACAGGGGTTCTTTTGCCACTATCTGTTTCTTCCAAAATGAAGTCTTAATATTTCAGTCATCATTATCATGAAAATTTAGTTCCTTTAAAACATATTTTCTAGCCTTAAAAATATATTTTCATTTATTCTAATTATATCATTTCTAGAATTTTCTTACAATATCACTAAATATAAGATATTATTTTTCTCATTTAACTTCACCTTAGATCAAAGCAACTGACAGCATCAGACCCTGTTTTGTACTTAATTTAAGCAGTTCCTTCTCTCCCCACTTGACTATGACAAGAACCACATTCTTAACTATACATATTGATGATACAAAAAGGAAGAAATTAAATAAAATTTGTAAAATATCAGACCAGAGCTCATCCACTTGTCATTTATATCCTGGTTATGCATAGATCATCTGCTTTACAAATGGGAAAGAATTAGGCTATTTAACTTGATATAATGGTCATGATTTAAACTGAAATCATGAACAAGAAGAAAATGTTAGTTTTTAAAAATGTGTTGAAGGGAAATAGAAAAATAATATAAATTGTTAAAACACTTTTGTGGATAATAGTGATATTGGAAACTGATTCATGTTGATGTATGGCAAAGCCAATAGAGTATTGTAAAGTAAAATTAAAAAAAATTCATAGCTTTTACTATTTGAGAGGAATGAAGAGTTCACCTGAATGCATCTTTCATAAATTGTATAAATATTTAAAGGATATTTTCTATGCATCATGCTCTCCACTGCTATGGAGAACACCAAAATAATATGAAAATTCTTGTCTTCAAAGAACGCACAGTCTAGTTTTGAGACAAAGCAGTAATATGATATGAAAAATGCAAAAATAAAAGAAGCACACAGCATTAAGGAAAAATCACCAAACTCTTCCTGTGAATATAAGAAAATGTAGACACTTCTTCACAGAGGATATGAAATTTAAACCAAGGAGAACTCTATTGATTGATTAATGGGAGACCACATCTAAGTGACAGCTAACTTTGTAGCCCAAAATAGTTTAAAAGAAAAATGCTCCAATTATCATCAGTCTTGCTGAAGATGGAGTGAGAAAGCATTTTTTGTATCCATTTTATGGATTTTCTGTGGATGGGATGCATAATTATTTTGGAAGATTGGAGTCAGATGCATATGGAGAATTGGAGATTAATCAGATGATAAATGTTTCTTTATCAGAAAGATAAAGAATGTTTATTTAATGTTTCTGTCCAGCAAGCAAAAACCTACATCCTTCATTCACTTGGCAAATATTTTTTGAATACTTGCTTTGTGCTCCTCTAGGTTTATACCAGAAAAAGATAGAGAAGACAGAGATCTGTGTTCTCATGAATCTTGCATTTATGGGCAAATATAAAACAATCATTAAAAATAATAAGCAAATGTGCAGGAAACATGAGTCCAGTCCCTGGGTTGGGAAGATCCCCTGGAGAAGAAAATGGCAATCCACTCCAGTATTCTTGCCCAGAAAATTCCATGGACAGAGGATTCTGGTGGGCTATAGTCCATGGGATCAAAAAGGGTTAAACAAGACTGAGCATGAAGGCAAGAAGAAATATCTGGCATACTAAGAAAAGATAAGTATTATAAGAAAGAAAAAATGTACAGCAGAGTAGGGGAGATCAGAAGTGTGCAAATGGAATCAGGGAATTTGTGGCAGAATTAAATATGACCTGTCACATTTAAAAGGTAAAGTTCCAACAAAAAGAAAGAGCCTGGTAAGCTGATATCCAATCATTTTAGGCAAAGAGAAGAGCTGGGAGAATATGGCTGGGGTGAACATTTGCAAGTTGAAACAAATGCAGTCCACTGAAATATTTAAGGTAAATGTTAGATCACGGTTCAAATGTGCTTACAAATACATTATTAATTGATTCTTCTCATGTGTTTTATATTTCGAGAGGATTTTTTTTTAAAGGAGGCACTATGCATCTAAAGATGTTTTGAAGACTTGCTTATCAATACCAAATTCAAACTCTACTTATTTTCTCGTGCAGCAGGATAAAATTTAGAACATTTCTGTATGACAATCACCTCAAAACAAGTGAAGGATAGCTGTAGGAAAGATAGAAAGATATACAAGTTTTTAAAATAAGAATGCTTACATGGAATAGAAAGATATCTTATATCTTCTTCAGTTATCTGTGATGTAGTAATAATTTTCAGTTATTTTACATAGCATGTGATCTATGGATTGCTTTTGTTTTATGAATATAATAAGGACTAAATTGCTATCGTGTGCAAAAGACTGATGCTCCATCAAGAAATATGTATGCCTCTGATGTGCCTTATTTGGAGAACTACATGTTTCTATGTAAATTTGTTATGATTCTTAGGCTACTATCAAATAATAGTTAAATTCTTTTGAATATTTATCATTCCCAGATACTGAATGAAGAAAACCAAAAACAGTGAAAATGAAATTTCATAACTTCTAAGTGATATCAGTAGTGGTGACTTCTGTCCACCAAAATATTTGATCTCTAGTATTTGTTCCTTAAGAGAAACCCAACACAGATATCAACTATTAATCAGCTGTATTCACTGCCAGCAAGTTAATAGATTGGATTTCCTAGTTTCCCTCATGGACAACTATGTCCATATGACTATATGAGGATGAATAAGATGTTTCTTTAAAAAAGAGAGTGTGTTTCTCCTGTCCTCAAGATTAGACTAGAGTGCAGATGCCATGCCTGAAACTCAAGTTTCCATTCTGGTCCAAGAAGGCAGAGTTTATCATCTAAAAAGGAGAGTGAGGAGAGCTGAAAATTTTGAAAATCAAAACAAAACAAAACAAAATGATGTGTGTTTGGATCCTCCACCCCTTCCCTAGACTGCCCTCCTGAACACAGGTTTTATATAAAAGGATAAAATCTTATATATAAGATAAGATGTGACTGTGACTTTATGTTTTATGTCAAAAATCTCTGACCTTAATCCTAAATGACACTGTCACATATTTAATTTAGTCATATTGAGGAAGAATTGTGGTGATGGAGAAGACTCTCAAGAGTCCCTTGGACAGCAAGGAGACAAAACCAGTCAATCCTAAAGGAAATCAACCCTGATGTTCATTGGGAGGACTGACACTGAAGCTAAAGCTCGAATACTTTGGCCACCTAATGCAAGAGCTAACTTATTGGAAAAGACTCTGATGCTGGGAAAGATTGAAGGCAGGAGAAGGGGACGACTGAAGATGAAATGATTGAATGGCATCACTGACTCAGTGGACATGACTTTGAGCAAATTCCAGGAGATAGTGAAGGACAGGGTAGCCTGGTGTGCTGCAGTCAACAGGGTCACAAAGAATTGAACACTACTTAGTGACCAAACAATAATAAGTACTAATAGATGAATTTAGAGTATGTAGAAAATCCTATGCATAGGACTATTTAAACCAAATTAAAACATTGATAGGGCTTCCCTGGTAGCTCAGCTGGTAAATAATCCACCTGCAATGCAAGAGAACCTGGTTCAATTCCTCGGTATGGAAAGTCCACTGGAGAATGGATAGGCTACCCACTCCAATACTCTTGGGCTTCCCTTGTGGCTCAGGTGGTAAAAGAATCTACCTGCAATGCAGGAGACATGAGTTCAATCCCTGGATTGGAAAGGTCCCCAGGGAAGCCCAGGAATACTGGAGTGGAAAGCCATTCCCTTCTCCAGATGACCTTCCCAACCCAGAAGTTCTTTCCTCCAGAATTTGATTAAATGAGTAGCCTGTAAACCCCTTTGATTTACCTTCAAAATTCTGATTGGTGCCAATATTTTAGTGTATAGTCTATGCAGTCACAAAGAGTCGGATGTGACTGAGCAACTTTCACTAAAATATTTGTATTGGTTTAGTATTTTGCATAGGTTAAGTTAGAAATAATGGACTAAATTAGGAAATCCTCAAGAGTTCATAGTGAGAAAAAGCAAGGCAGTAATCAGAAATTTCATATTTCCTAGGCAATTCAAGGTACCTAGTTGGCATTAACAGCAGTTATCAAGTTACTGGGCCTTTCTTTTATTTTTGAGGTGAAAATTGTATTCTTGCTTCAGGCTCAGGTATTTTCCATGACACCTCTCTCTATACCTGGTATCAGAGATCCTTCCCACTAATGATTCATGGATTAATGACTTTGAGTGATACGTGACATTGTAAGCAGAATGAAAGTTGTCCAGGCTTAAGAGTATAGATAAACAATTTTGAGTGTAAATCAAATGGGTTTACACACTATTTATTTCATCAAATACTGGAGTAAAGATACTTAAAAAGTGCAATCACCAGACAACTGCAATTTCAAGATAATTAAATATCATTTAGACAGCAGAGGTTAACTGAGCTTCTTTCTGTGAAACAGGAAATGGTCGTTTGACCGATTGGGTGAGGATAGAACTTCATGTGTTCATTGATATCTTATTATTCTCCCCTTTAAAAGACAAGAGGGTAATACTTAAGTTTTGAGTGAAACAAAATGAGTAGTTTTTATGAATAAGTTGTGGCTAGAAGTTATTTGTTTCATAACTGGAGCAAAGTTAACTTGTGATGAAAGACCTTCTGGATTTCTCTTCTAATGCTGTGGTCATTGGAGAAGATCATTAGCTGTTGTAGAGATGATGTAGCCACAAAATCCAAACAGTGTGAATCACTGGGTCACTGAATTACTACCTGGAAGACAGTTGTCCTGGGAGGCAACCTAAAATTTTTGAGCATAAAATATATATTTTGTTGTGGGAGACTAGTGAAATATGGGGATAGCTTTTTTTAAAGACAGTTTTTTATTTAAATTGAAAGGAAGTTGTAAAAAAAATTCTATCCCCCTTTCTTTCCCCCACAGAAATGGTACATTTCTTTTTTTTTTTTTTTTTTTTTAATAATGAATGGACCTCAGTGACATATAATCACCCAAGTCCATACTTTAGGCAAGGTAGTTTTTATTATTGTTATTATTTATTTTTATTGGACTATAGTTTCTTTACAATATGGGGTAGTTTTTCAAGGGAGATTAAATTAATCTACAGTTGCAAGTCTCTGTGATCTCTCAAACTAGTAAATATTGCTCATTTTCTTCCTAAAACCACATAACTCTAAATACCTTCATACCACAGAAGTGTTAATGCAATAACACAATACACACATAAACATACCCACACGCATGCACATACACACACACAAGTTTTCAGAGTTGATGCTACTAGAGACAGGGGGTATTGTAGTTTTCGGGTTTTATGCCATAAACTATAAAATGAGTAAGAAAAGTGTAATGATTAAATTCATTTTAATGATACTCTGTAGTCAGGTCCAAGTATTTCGTAGTCTATCCTCATCATGAATTATTTGAGCTATTTTATCCAGTTTAGCTTTAAAATCCACAGTGAGATAAAATGTCACATTTAAATAGTTTAATAATAAAAGGTCAACATTCAGATATTCTGAATTTGATTATAAATTTCCTCCTCTTATCAAATTATCAAGCAGAAATCAAATATACAATCCATCTTGTGGGTTAAAAATCCAAAAGAGATAAAAGTCAATGTACTTAAATAATAATATACAGAAATCAAAGTCCAAAATTTAATGTTTGCCTTGTAAATTAAATAAAAGTGAAAAAAAGTAATTTCCAAAATTAATCCTCAGAGTTTTAATCTGGTTAGTCTAAGCTGGTGTGGGGGGAGTGTGCCTCAGTTTCTAAGTGGACTTGTTTCTTTCAAAGAACCTGAATTGTCTTTTGATGAAGGAGCTGTGATGTTCATTGAGTGCCAAGAGTTCTGTTCTTTCAGTGTCAAGGCTCTTCAATGTTTCATTTTTTAAAGAGTCCAAAGTAATGATAGGATATACAAAAGTGTAACAAAGTGCACACATCAACCAAATTTACAAAACAGCCAAATGCCAAGTAAAAGCAGTCACTTCAAGCTTTCTCAGGATTGACGACCTAGAGGTACCAAGAGGATAGCTGATGTTCAGTAACAGTTGATGGGAAAAGAACACATGGAGAAAATCATGGTCACACGTTTACCAGGGTGGCATTCCACCTCTGCTGTTTCAAGAGTCCATCACTTTAATTTTCCATTGCAGAGTGGAACTATTATGACCATAGCTGAAGGTTCATCTCAAAGGGTGGTGTCTTAAAAACAGCAACTGAGAAATGTCAGTTTTCATACCAACTTGAGAAATTGGCCATGGTAGTCACTTGAGAAGACTTCCTTTTCTATTTATGTGTATCAACTCTCAATTTCCAGGGTTTTTTTTTTTGTCTGTTTGTTTGTTTGTTTGTCATTTAAAATGTTCCAGTACTCAGTTAACTATGGGTGCTCACTGGTGTCAGCTTCAGAACTCATTTGTAAGCATTCGTTTTCATTTCTAGGACACAAATATGTTTCTCTTATGGCATGAGCCTTCTCAGGAAATATTCTCCATCACCTCAACTTCATATCATTTGGAGAAAGATCTTTGGGACTCTCACTATTTGATATTATTATTGATGTCTCTGGGTCAGATGAAGACCAAGCCCAGGACTTTTTGGTCAAATACTGTCTTTCCTCAGATTTTAATACTCCAGCTTTTGAATCTGTTTCCTTTTACTTTATTTTCTTTGCTATAATTTTCTCTTTGTTCCATCATTCTTCCATCTCTTGTGCTTCTCTTGTCCTTGAGGGCAGCTCAGTTCAACTGGTACAATTTAATGGGCTTAATGCAGTCCCTATCACGCTCTGACGTATGTAAATAGAGTTGATATCATTTGTTTAGTTTAGGTAGTTAGAAGGCTTCTTTCCCTATACTTTCATTTTCTCCCTGGCTTAGTCATTCATTTATCTAAATTTTCCTCAGTTAGCAATTTCAGAGATTGTAAAATTATCCATTGTTCAAACAAATTTTATTGATATACATTTACATGAATTGGATAAACCCATTCAGGATGTATTTCCCCATCAAACCGACTTCTTAACTATACTGGGACAACATTTGATGTTATTCTACTCAGATGTCCTCTACTATGGAACTAAATTAATTCTTAAATGTTATCTGATAATGGATATAGTAATTACAGTGATGTACATACATATCTGGTCTTCCATGGTACCTCAGATGGTAAAGAATCTGCTTTCAATGAAGGAGACCTGGATTTGATCCCTGGGCCGGGAAGATTCCCTGGAGAAGAGAATGGCTACCAAAGCCAGTATTCTTGCTCAGAGAATTCCATGGACAGAGGAACCTGGTAAGCTACAGTCCATGGGGTTATATGTTTACTTTTATGTATCCACACAAATGTAGCTAACATATTCAGTATTAATGTCTGAGTGAACTATTAAGAGCTTGAATCATTTCTTAAATTTTATCAAAGATATTCTGCTTGTTTTATTTCACAGCTAAGGTGATATTATTCTGAAGTTATTCAAAAACAGTATATCTAAAATATTCTAAGTATTTGACAGGAACATTATTCACTGTTTCTCAATAACTTTAAAAGCCAAATGATGACAAATGATAACTGGGAAGTTAAGAATGTTACAACACAGAAAATCTGAGAGGAAATGTATTTGGAGTGAAGGAAATTGGCATAGACATGGGAACACTGGCATACCCTTCCCTGTCCTTCCATCCCCAAAAGAGGGACAAGAGGGTGAATTTACCATATGCTTTTGATTTTTGCTTTTGTTTGTTATGCTTCCCTGGTGGCACAGATGGTACAGAATCTTCCTGAAACACAAGAGACCCGGGTTCGATCCCTGTGTTGGGAAGATACCCTGGAGAAGGAAATGGCAACCCACTCCAGTATTCTTGCCTGGAAATTTCCATGAACAGAAGAGCCTCATGGGCTACAATCCATGGTGTCACAAAGAATCAGATACAACTGAGTGACTGTCACTTTTGTTTGTTATCTGTAGGTATAATGAAGAACAGAAAGCCTAGATGTGAGGATGAATTTACTTCATGAAGGCAAAGAATTCAGAGGAAAACACTGTTACAGAAGTATGTATCTCATGATCATGCTCAGTTGTGACCAACTCTTTGCAACCCCATGGAATGTAACTCTCCTCTGTCCTTGGAATTTTCCAGGCAAGAATACTGGAGTATGTAGCCATTCACTTCTCCAGGGGATCTTCCCTACCAAGAAATTGAACCTGCAACTCTTGCATTGCAGGTGGATTCTTATTCACTGAGCCATCTGGGAAGCCCTGAAGAAGTATGGTTGGACATTGTAAACCAATGAGCTGAGCAGGTCCTGGATTCACCCTGCTGTCCTGCTAGGGCAGAGAAATTAATTCATAGCCTCATCTTCTGAATATGGCACCAGTTCCCATCTAGGAAGTCTTTCCAGAGACTCCAGGCAAACTCAGAGCCCATCCTCCAGCCTAACAGGGATAAGGAACCAAACCAGAAGTCCTATCACCTGTTTTTAGCCAGGGGCATCCCACCAAGCTGAGTTTTAATAAGTTAAAGAAATGCAAGTAAACACTGAAATCTATGTTATCTCACTGGCTTATTACTTTCAATGAAAGTTTATAAGAAATACACTTTGTAGCTCACTCTCTAAGATTTTAAGATGAACCTTAAGAATGCTCTATTGTATTTTTGATAAAAGAAAAAAAAAAAGAGTCATCATATCTTTGACCTGAGCAAGGAGTAAATTTTCAGGATAACAGACTGAAAATTGCACTTTAAGGAAAATGACTTATGTGATGTTGGGGTTCCTGAAATTAACTACAAAGTCAATGTGACATTAAAGAAACATATTGATATAGAAACTACATCTTGACAGATAATATGCACTTTACAATTGGTATTTCAAGTGAAGAATCAGACCTTGGTCGTCTTATATGAGGTTAGTGAATTAGGAAGTCTTAAAACTCTCATGACTTTTCAAATCAGAGTCAGAATTTCTATGGACTTTTCCCACCACCTAAGGTGTGTGTGTATGTGTGTGTGTGTGTGTGTGTGTGTGACGTATTCATTCCTTTATATATCTAAATGTGTCTCACAAAGTGCCTGTTTGGAGACTGGAGTTCACATCTGACCATAACTTTTGCCTTTTCCAGAGGTAAACAAACATTTTATTAATATTTGTCTGTCACTGTAACAAACACAGTGGTAAAGGGAGTTACATATGATTATTGATTTAGCTAGCCAAGCCTTAACTCTGAATGGATACTTCTCCAGAACAATCTGATGGCCCCATTACCACCAAGAGGAGAATGTTATTGGCAAATATCAGCTGTGCCATTAAATGATGGTAGTAGTAAGCCAAGGCTCCTGAATTGTCCAGGAAATGGAGACCAGATTTTCTTAGAAATGAATTTCGTGATGAGGATTTTGTTTACTCAGATTTCAGATTTGTCTGGGTACAGGCTAATTATTATTTTCATCTTGAAAATATATCAGTTCAGTTCAGTCATTCAGTCATGTCCAACTCTTTGAGACCCCATGAATTGCAACAAGCCAAGCCTCCCTGTCCATCACCAACTCCCAGAGTCCACCCAAACCCATGTCCATTGAGTCGGTGATGCCATCCAGCCATCTTATCCTCTATAGTACCCTTTTCCTCCTGCCCTCAATCTTTCTCAGCATCAGGGTCTTTTCAAATGAGTCAGCGCTTCACATCAGGTGACCAAAGTATTGGAGTTTCAGCTTCAACATCAGTCCTTCCAATGAAAACCCAGGACTGATCTCTTTTAAGATAGATTGGTTGGATCTCCTTGCAGTCCAAGGGACTCTCAAGAGTCTTCTCCAACACACCACAGTTCAAAAGCATCAATTCTTTAGCGCTAAGCTTTCTTTATAGTTCAACTCTCACATCCATCCATGACTAAACGGACCTTTGTTGACAAAGTAATATCTCTGCTTTTTAATATGCTGTCTAGGTTGGTCATAACTTTTCTTCCAAAGAGTAAGCATCTTTTAATTTCTTGGCTGCAGTCACCATCTGCAGTGATTTTGGGGCCCAGAAAAATAAAGTCAGCCATGTTTCCACTGTTTCCCCATCTATTTTCCATGAAGTGATGGGACCGAATGCCAAAATGTATAGACAAATAATATCAGGGATTGTGACAAAGGATATTATCATAGCTACATTATAGAAATGCATCAATGTTGAGCAGCTTCTACCCTAGGTGGGATGGATCTTGATGACTGAAAAGTCATTGACAGACTGCAACTGGTGACACTTTTTGATCTATGCAAGAATGTTAAACTAGAAGGGAAATGATGAAGGCTGGAGACCAAGAATTTCTAGAATGCTTTAGTTCAGCATACTCCAGGGGAAACAAAGACTTTAAAAAATAGGACTGCTACCAATTTCTCTGATTTTTAGTTTGTTTGGGAGATATAAACATTTTTCATCTCTTTTGGTTTTTGGAGTGACCTTTCTATGAATGTAACATGATAGTGATAATGAGCTATATATGCCCTTGGATTTCATTTAATCTACAGACAATTGACAATTTAATGAAGAACATACACTTTGTCCATTTAATTAGATGATCAAAATATATATTTGGATTTATCTGTATAATCACAAACTATCAACTTCAACTGCATTACACTGTTTGGCACAACACAGAATTATTTTACTTAAGCTATAATTAGTGTCATGTCAAGGGTCAAATTTGAAGGATGCTAGAAGAATAGATCCATGACTCTTGTACTTACTTATTTATGAAATGTTGTTGCCCTTATTGTTTACTTATTGTTAAACTAATTATTATTTAATACTTAACACCATTTTTTTTGTAAAAACTTCTGGGAGATATTGTTTGATGATTCTGTAATAGGAGTAATTGTATCTCTTATTTACCAAAACAGATTTTATGTTATGAATGTTGAAAAATCATGCTACAAATCATCTCCCATTTTCCATGACCACCCAGGAACCCCAGAACCAAATAAGAGGTCTACATCTCTGAGGTGTACAACACCTCCCCTATTCTAATCTACAAAATCACATTTGAACTCATTTTTACTGTTTTACTATCACTAACCTGAAAAGAAAAGAGTGAAAGTAATAGTATTAGCTACATTAGCAGTGTGTGTATGTGCTCAGTCACTCAGCCATGTCCAACTCTGTGTTATCCCAGGGACTGTAGCCCACCAGACGCTTCTGTTCATGGAATTCTCCAGACAAGAATACAGGAGCAGGTTGCCATTTCCTCCTCCAGGGGATCTTTCCGACCCAGAGATCAAACCCATGTCTCTTATATCTCCTGCATTGGCAGGTGGGTTCTTTACCTGGTAGAAACTGACACTAATAAATTCCTTACTATATATCAAGCTACATGTCCTAAGCCACTATCCTGCTTATAATTTTGTCTCTAGTTATAAGTTGCTCAGCTGTAAGGAATCTGCCTGCCAAGCAGGAGATGGAGGAGATCCGAGTTCAATCTCTGGGTAGGGAAGAATTCCCAGAGTTGGAAATGGCAACCCATTCCAATATTGTTTCCTGGGAAATCCCATGGACAGAAAAACCTAGCAGGGCTACAGTTCATGTGGGTCACAAAGAGTTGGACAAAACAGTATGACTGAATCACATACATTATCTTATGATCATCCTTTTCATTTTTTCATATCATTATTTAAACAACGGGAAAGTCTGAAAAAAAGATAAATTTGAGACACATTTTATTGTCTTTCAAATGTAAATATGGCATTGAAAAAATCATCCTATCTAACCAAGAAAAATAAAATTGTTTCTATGCACAGACATTGGCTTTTACTTATAATGCTTAATTGCTGATTACTCTAAGGATAAATCGGAAAACACAATGGCATCCCACTCCGGTACTCTTGCCTGGAAACTCCCGNATCTAACCAAGAAAAATAAAATTGTTTCTATGCACAGACATTGGCTTTTACTTATAATGCTTAATTGCTGATTACTCTAAGGATAAATCGGAAAACACAATGGCATCCCACTCCGGTACTCTTGCCTGGAAACTCCCGTGGATGGAGGAGCCTGGTAGGCTGCAGTCCATGGGGTCGCTAAGTCAGACACGACTGAGCGACTTCACTTTCCCTTTTCACTTTCATGCATTGGAGAAGGAAATGGCAACCCACTCCAGTGTTCTTGCTTGGAGAATCCCAGGGATGACGGAGCCCAATGGGCTGCCGTCTGTGAGGTCTCACAGAGTCGGACACGACTGAAGCGACTTAGCAGCAGCAGCAGCAGCTAAGGATAAATTCTAAATGAAGATTTTATATAGAAAACAAATAGTGTTTGTGTTTGTGGTAAAAACTATAAACCCCTCAAAAGCAAATTGTTTTTATCTTAACAGTGGTCCTATGTTGATTTGCACAAAGGGCTAGTAATCTCTTACAGATTTCATTAAATGAGTAAATGGATGATAACATTTTTGGCCAGCTAAAAGCAAGAGTACATCCATAGGGCTGGGGCTTCCCAGGTGGTTCTGTGTAAAGGATCCACCTGCCAGTGCAGGTGACACAAATTTGATTCGTGGGTTGGGAAGATTCCCTGGAGATGACGATAACAACCCACTCCAGCATTCTTTCCTAGGAAATCCAATGGACAGAGAAGCCTAATGGGCTACTGTCTCTAGGGTCGCAAATGAGTTGAATACAACTTAGGAATTAATCAACAACAATTTATAGGGTTGGAAGCTGATGAAATGGAGCAGCGAGAAATCCAAACAACAAAAATTAGTTTTCTCAAAACAAAATCTCAAGATTCCATAAGAAAGCATGGTCATAAGTCCGTTCTATATGCCTGTGTCTCTTTTGTTGTCTCGCATACAGGGTCATCATTGCTATCTTTCTAAATTTCATGTTTGATGCAAGATGCAGGATGCCTGGGGCTGGTGCACGGGGATGATCCAGAGAGACGTTGTGGGGTGGGACGTGGGAGGGGGATTCAGGATTNAGGGGGTGGGAAGAGACAGAGGCCACCTGGTGGAGAAAAAGGAAAGTCCAAAGGAGGAGAGAGTTGTCAAGCCAGTAATCTCGCTCTCAGGTAAAATTGAGTACTGAAGATTGGGTTTTTAAATGTACAAAATTGACAACAAATACCAAAAAGCAAATATTAAAAATCTGTAGTAGAGCTTGGATTTTCAAAAATACAGTATTAAAGAAAAGAAGAAGAAGAAGAAGAAAGAAAAAACAAAGCCACAAGAATTATTAAAAAACAACAACAACAACCACAAAAAGACTATATACGGCATTTGCTTTAAAAATAGGGTCCTTTTTTTTTTTTGAAAAGTAATAGTATGTTATAAAAATAAAAATTAGAGAAATAGAGGACTCAAAAATTTATGAAAGTTAAAAAAAAAAGAAGAGGAAAAAACAATCACGCAACAACATCAACATGAAACAGGAAAAAAATAAAAGAAGGATTGTAAAAATAGTAAAGATATATCTGGCCCTTTCTCTGGTGTTGTGGACATTGTGGGGTCACTTCCAAGGCAGTTCCCTCTGTTTAACTTCTTCTGTATGCTGGTCTCTTCAGTGTCTGATTTCCGTCTTGACACAAGGAGGGCGGTGGTGGACACTTTTTTTTTTTTTTTTTTTAAGGCTCACTTGTTCAGTTGCGCTATGGGGAGGGAGCTGGCATGTGCTTGCAGTGTCTCATCCACGCTGGGCCTGCCCCTGCTCACAGCGCACACCACCCAGGCTCTGCGTTGCTCTACTGGGGAACCACCTGAGGCCAGCCCTAAGCTTCATGAACCTCCCCAGTCTAAGCCGCTCAGGCTCGGTGCTCAGGTAGCCCTCAGAGGCACGGATTTGGTTGGCCTGTGTTTTGTGCCCTTCCCAGGTCTGAGTAGCTCAGGAGTTTGGCAAGCGCAGTCGCTGCAACTTATCACCTTTCCCTGCTGCTCAGTTTTCTGGGTGTACCGCTGGCATTCCTTCTCAGGCGGATGATGACTGTCCAGAACTGCTAGAAGTCTTAGTTAGCAAAGAAGCCTGCTTGCATTTTGGTAGGCAATGTCTCTCTTGGGCTGCGATTGCACCCTTCCAGCCCTTAAGGCTCTGGCTGCCTGTCACCAGAGGGGGATGTTCTGCAGCCAGCTATGTCCGTTCTGTCCTTTGTTCTGTGCGCGGTCCTGGTGGTGTCTTATGTTGAAGCGTTTTGCGTGGTAGCTATCCCACAGTCTGGTTTGCTAGCCCAAGTTAGTTTGTTCTGGTTACGTGTGGGGCAGGCCAGCCCGATTCTCAAAAAAAAGTGCTGCAGCCTGCGCCTCCCACAGCCTGATTCTTAAAAAGTACTGCAGCCTGAACCTCCTGCACCTCCCTGCCCAGCCCTCACTTGCTAGTGGCTGATGCAGGTGTCTGCGCTGCTTTTCCACTGGGGGAGTTACTGTTGGGCTCATAATCTGTCGGTTTAATTATTTATTTGTTTTTCCTTCCTGTTATGTTACCCTCAGTGCTTCCAAGTTTCGGCATAGACTCGGCAGTGAGAATGTTTCCTGGTGTTTGGAAACCTCTCTTCTTAAGAGTCTATTCCCAGGACGGGAATCCCTTCCCGGGACGGAGCTCCCTCCCTACCTCCTTTGTCTCTTTTTTTGTCTTTTATATTTTTTCCTACGTGTTTTTGAAGCCAATTATCTGCTTTTCTGGGTACCTGATGTCCTCTGTAAGCATTCAGAAGTTGTTTTGTGAAATTTACTCAGCGTTGAAATGTTCTTTTGATGAGTTTGTGAGGGAGAAAGTGGTCTCCCCGTCCTATTCCTCCACCATCTTAGGACCACCCCCCTCAAGGAGCAAGCATCTTTTAATTTCATGGCTGCAGTCACTATGAGAAGTGATTTTGGAGCCCAAGAAAATAAAGTCTCTCACTGTTTTCTTTGTTTTCCCATCTATTTGCCATGAAGTGATGGGACTGGATGCCATGATCTTCATTTTTTGAATGTTGAGTTTTAAGCCAGGTTTTTCACTCTCCTCTTTCACTTTCATCAAGAGTCTCTTCTTTTCCTCTTCAGTTTTCTGCCATAATAGTGGTGTCATCTGCATATCTAAGGTTATTGATATTTCTCCAGGCAATCTTGATTCCAGCTTGTGCTTTATCCAGCCTGGCATTTCACATGATGTACTCTTCACAAAAGTTAAATAAGCAGGGTGACAATATACAACCTTGATGTACTCCTTTCCTAACAGTCTTTTGTTCCATGTCCATTCTAACTGTTGCTCCTTGACCTGCATACATATTTCTCAGGAAACATGTAAGGTGGTCTGGTAATCCCATCTTTTAAAGAACATTCCACAGTTTGTTGTGATGTACACAGTCAAAGACTTTGGCATAATCAATAAAGCAGATTTTTTTTTTTTCTGGAATTCTCTTGCTTTTTCAATGATCTGAAGGATTTTGGCAATTTGATCTTTGGTTCCTCTGCCTTTCTAAATCTAGTTTAAACATCTGGAAGGTCATGGTTCATGTACAGTTGAAGCCTGGCTTGAAGAAATTTGAGCATTACTTTGCTAATGTGTGAGATGAGTGCAATTGTGCAGTGGTTTGAACATTATTTGACATTGCCCTTCTTTGGAATTGGAATAAAAATTGACCTTTTCCAGTCTTGTGACCACTGTTGTGTTTTCCAAATTTGCTGGCATATTGAGTATAGCACATTCACAGCATCATTTTTTAGGATTTGAAATATCTCAACTGGCTTTGTTCATAGTGATGCTTCCTAAGACCCACTTGACTTCGCATTCCAGGATGTCTGGCTCTGAGTGAGTGAGTGATCATGGTTATCTGGGTCATGAAGATCTTTGTCGTATAGTTCTTATCTGTCTTCTTGCCACCTCTTCTTAATATCTTCTGCTTCTGTTAGTTCCATACTATCTCTGTTATGTCAATACCATTTCCATTAGGTGCATACAATTTCTTAGAAAATTTGCATTTTTCTAAATAATTTTTAATTTTATCTCCATTTTTTAAAAATTTAGCTAGTGTAAAGCATATTATTCTTTATTGTTCTTTGAAATTTTATATGATCATTATATTTACTGATGCTTTATTATTTTTCTATTTCAGATTTTTCCTTTTATTTGATAAAATCTTGAAATTGTTTAAACAATGACATTAAATTTGCTATTCATTTTCCTATTGTAATTAATTTCTACAATTATTTTACAATAGCTTTTTTTCAAGTTTGACTGTGTATGTTGAATCTTCTAAATTAATTTTTCCTTAACACTATACATATATTTTTTATAGATCACATATGTATTTCAAATTAAAGCCTGCATTTTATATCATATTTACATAAGATAGCTATTTAATGGAAAAATCCAAAATCCTTTTTTCAGCTTTATCAAGATTTAATTGATTAAGATGTTATATAACATCATGATTTGATATATTATTTATATATCGTGAAATCATTACCACAGGAGTTTAGCTCCTACTATTGTCACCTCATATAATTACCATTTCTTTTTTGCAGTAAAAACCTTTAAGATAAATATATATCACATCTTATTCATTCATCCGTAGGCAGACAATTTTTCCAAATTTTCATATTGGCTATTGTGACTAATGTTGCAGCTAACATGGGAGTGCAAATAACTCTTCAAGTCTTGATTTCATTACCATTGGGTATATGTTTAAAAGGGAGATTAATGGAACACATAGTTCTATTTTTACAACTAGTTATAAATTATTGAGGCAACTCTGTAATATTTTCCATATTTGTATAAATTTACATTTCCACAAAGTTTAGAAGAATACTCTTTTCTCCAGAACCTCATTAACACTTTTTCTCTCCCATCTTTTTTCCTAATAGCCATCCTGAAAGGTGTAAGGTAATATCTCATTGTGCTGTAGATTTGCGTTTCCCTTGTTGGACTGTGAAGAAGACTGAGCGCCAAAGAATTGATGCTTTTGAACTGTGGTGTTGGAGAAGACTCTTGAGAGACCCTTGGACTGCAAGGAGATCCAATCAGTCCATTCTGAAGGAGATCAGCCCTGGGATTTCTTTGGAATAAATCATGCTAAAGCTGAAACTCCAGTACTTTGGCCACCTCATGTGAAAAGTTGACTCATTGGAAAAGACTTTGATACTGAGAGGGATTGGGGGCAGGAGGATTAGGGGACGACAGAGGATGAGATGGCTGGATGGCATCACTGACTCGATGGACGTGAATCTGAGTGAACTGAGGGAGTTTGTGATGGATACGGAGGCCTGGTGTGCTGCGATTCATGGGGTCGCAAAGAGTCGGACACAACTGAGCGACTGAACTGAACTGAATGATTAATGATGCTGAGCACTTTTATAGTAGATATTGGTCCCTTAACCACTCCCCTTATTTTAGCTCATGATAACAGAGTTTGTTCTCCCTAATAAAGTGTTAACAGAAAAGGCCTCTGACTCAAGGTTTGCTTTGTAGTGATAATGTCTAATATTAAAGCAAGAAAATCTAGGTCTTAAAACCTAGGAGGGTGTGTGTTTATGAAATAGTACTGGAGTCATTACTATCAGATGGTGTCATGGATGTTTAGTCCCTAACAAGATCATTTCATGAGGTTACTCTTTCCATTCATATCCCTGAAATTGATAATTTAAATATCTATTTCTTCAACAATAAAGGCAAGTACTGAGCTAACTCAAACTTGGGAGTTTGAGGAGTGATTTCAGCAGATTATGATGGCTGTATTACACTTCCAGTGAAGCATAGTACAATCAGGGGTGAAACTTGAGATTGTGCCACTAATAGTTTGTATCAGAATTTAATAAAGCTTATTAAATCATATAAATAAAGTTGGTAAATAGTGTCACTTGAACACAAACCAAATTAATAAGGGATAATTGAACAGTTATGAATTTCTAAGACAAACAGTTACATTAAAGAGTTAATATGGCAATTTTGATTCAGAAACTATAGAAAAGGGATTTTTGACAATTCCTACATATTTTGAAGTTAAAATAATGGTTCTCTAGATCAAAATAAGAGATATTATGTCCTAAACATGTTAAAGGAGAAGGAAATGACAAGCAACTCCTTTATTCCTGCATGGAGAATTCCATAGACACAAGAGCCTGATGAGCCCCAGTCTGTGGAGTCACAAAGAGTTGTACATGACTGAGTGACTAACACTTTCACTTTTCTTTCACTTTCAAATATGTTAAGATATTTTAAATTTGTGATGAATTTAACTCAGCAGAGATACTTAAACCTGTCATGTATAACTTCAGTTTTCATTGAAACTAATTATTAAGATTATAGATGTGAGATTGGCAGTTGATAAAAATAAACTCTTCTCTATTTCAGTGTTTGAAGTATGAAGCAGTGAAGGAATTGGCATGTTTATTGGATGCACTAAGAGTATATCTTATTGTTCTTTGGATGCCCAATAAACTTTGATGGAAAAACAGATCATTTTGCCATTGCCATTAAATCAATCCTTAAAGACCTTTATCTTCTGACTACAGTTTGATGGAGCTGTAAACAAAGTTTTTGCTTAATATACACATATACACCTATTAAAATCCAACATTGGAAAAATAATCTTTAGTTCGGAGTATCATATAACAAACATACTGAAAGAATTTAATTTCTTATTAATGTGTTTAATTTAATTATATTTTGATGCAGTACAGTAATAATAAGTACTTTTATTTCTCAAGAAAGAGTGTTACTATTAAATCAGGGATGTTAGGTATTGGTTTTCTCTAAAAAAGATGTTGGCATTTAAGATTAATATTTTACAATTTTATTGTCAATAACTAATGCTGTCAGCAAAATTGCATATTAAAGACAGCTTATGCCTAAGCTTCAATTTAAAAAATGCTCATTTTTATTAAATATTGATGTTATCTAAGTTTTACTTCTTAAGCTACTAGCCCACTTTTACAGCTGATTTCATAAGCATTTACAATTTCAAATAACATATTTAAAAGATGTGCCCTTAATGTATTTATTATATATAAGTATATATTCATTGATATTAGTGTTTTAGGTGATATAATATTATTAAAGAATTATTGTTAGGTCTTTAAAGGGCAACAGATTATAATTTTTGAGTTTTGATACGTAAGTGTTTAAGTTTGAAGATCAGATAGTCTACTATGCAATTTTCATTGTATTAATATTTAATAAAGTATATAAAATATATGGTGTGTGTATGTTTATAAGTGTGCAATTGCTGTGCAATATCTTTAACTGTACTAATGAAAAGCCAAAGAAGTGTTAAAATTAAACATTGGCATCAGTTCAGTTCAGTTCAATTCAGTCACTCAGTTTGGTCCAACTCTTTGCGACCCCATGAATTGTGTCACGCCAGGCCTCCCTGTCCATTACCAACTCCCGGAGTTCACTCAAACTCATATCCATCAAGTCGGTGATGCCATCCAGCCATCTCATCCTCTGTCGTCACCTTTTCCTCCTGCCTCCAATCCCTCCCAGCATCAGAGTCTTTTCCAACGAGTCAACACTTCACATGAGGTGGCCAAAGTACTGGAGTTTCAGCTTTAGCATCATTCCTTGCAAAAGACACCCAGGGCTGAGCTCCTTCAGAATGGACTGGTTGGATCTCCTTGCAGTTCAAGAGACTCTCAAGAGTCTTCTCCAACACCACGGTTCAAAAGCATGAATTCTTCAGTACTCAGCTTTCTTCACAGTCCAAATCTCACATCCATAAATGACCACAGGAAAAACCATAGCCTTGACTAGACGGACCTTTGTTGGCAAAGTAATGTTTCTCCTTTTCAATATGCTATCTAGGTTGGTCATAACTTTCCTTCCAAGAAGTAAGCATCTTTTAATTTCACGGCTGCAATCATCACCTGCAATGATTTTGGAGCCCCCCAAAATTAAATCTGACACTGTTTCCACTGTTTCCCCATCTATTTGCCATGAAGTGATGGGACCAGATGCCATGATCTTCATTTTCTGAATGTTGAGCTTGAAGCCAACTTTTTCACTCCCCTCTTTCACTTTCATCAAGAGGCTTGTTAGTTCCTCTTCACTTTCTGCCATAAGGGTGATGTCATCTGCATATCTGCGGTTATTGATATTTCTCCTGGCACTCTTGACCAGTCCAGAGTTTCTCATGATGTACTCTGCATATAATTTAAATAAGCAGGGTGACAGTATACAGTATGAATTGTATCAAATATCTCATTTATTTTACTAATCTATAGTTAATGATTTTGATTAAGTAAGATTTAATTTAAACTTTCCAACCAACCTGTAAATATATATTTCTTCTCTGGTTTCCTCTTATTATAAATAACTGGGGACATATTTGATTTCCCAGAAACTCTGGGCATAATGTTAACTTCTATTTGTATTTATTATGCTAAATCAGCTTTAAAGAATGTAGTTAATTGCATGCTTATTCCATGGCTGTACTTTTTAAACAAGTGGTTCCTAAAGTTGCATGTGAATAATACATTTACCTTCTGAAGTATCTTTAATTCCTGTAACATTGGCAATGATTGTTTTGCTTAAATTTATAACTACAACATGTCTTTGAGGTCTATTTTTCAAAATACTTTGAGCCTTTAAAAAATAAAATGTAGGCATTTCAGAATATACTATGCTGATCCAACTTTGATAGGAGTGATATATTTTTCTTTTAAAGTCTGTCGAAGTGATATATTACACAAGCAATAAAGAAGATGAGTCTGCATAAATCCAACAATCAATTTAGCAATTGAAAGGACTCAGTTTTGCTAGCTTTGCAGTTCTATCAGAACCAAAGTCATTAACATAATCTTAATATTTGTTTAGATACTAGGATGTTTTAATTGACTTTTAGCATCACCAAGACAGTTATATAAACTGTTATTCAACTTAGAGTTGCAAGATTTAGCAAAGTTCTGGTTGCCCCGTATTTAGCAGCAAATAATCATTTTGTACTGAAGTAGGAATAGTATCCCACTCCAGTATTCTTGCTTGGGAAATCCCATGGACAGGGGAGCCTGGCAGCTTACAGTCACAGAGTCACATGGGGTCACAGAGTCAGACAAAACTGAATGACTTAGCATATAATAGCATGATCATTTTGTACTAGTATGCTTTATGTGATACTTTGTCCATACTTATGTTTTAAAAACTCATTTGTTTTTTTATCTGAAAAATTTTTAATATAAATTTATTTACTTTAATTGGAGGTTAATTACTTAACAATATTGTATNTGAATCGCCAGTCTATGTTTGATACAGGATGCTTGGGGCTGGTGCACGGGGACGATCCAGAGAGATGATATGGGGTGAGAGATGGGAGGGGTGTTCAGGATTGGGAACTCATGTACACCCGTGGCAGATTCATGTCAATGTATGGCAAAACCAATACAGTACTGTAAAGGAAAATAAAGTAAAAATAAAAATTAAAAAGAAAAAGAAATACACTTCCTATCCCCCTTCATCCACTGAAACAATTCAGAATGAATATCTTGAAAATTTGAAATCCTGTCATTACTTATGAACTATCACATATTAGACCACAGCTAAAATGTAGGTGCAAAGTTCATCAAACATGTGCCTCTTGCGATGGAAGCTCAGAGTCTTAACCAGTGAACCTCTAGAAAAGTTCATAAAGCAAGCTTCTTATACTTAGTAAGTAGACCAAATTATAATTAAAATTGATATTATGTCTCATATGTATAGCTTGGAAAAACAGATTCCAAAAGACTGTTTTTCAGAGCTGAAGTTGAAAATTGCAGCTGTGATTTAAAAATGATATTCTTTATTAAAATATCAAAATAGAGAGCAATTAAAAGCCTGTTCCCTGAAAGTATGTTTTCTACAAACAACATCTGAAAATAATTATTATGAAATGTTAATTATCCTAATAAATGAAAGCTAAATGCTTTATAATGTCGTTATTGTCCTTTCACAAATATCTTTGGAACACTAAAGAAAACAATTTACTACAAAATTATTTTTTTCTACAGAGAGAATGCAAATATTGAATCTAGTGAAAAATTTGAGGCAAATTTGAAAACTTAATTTATCATTTTTAAGTTTATTGAATTTGGGTTCAAGGCAGAAAAACTCACTCTGTTTTAAAAGATCAATTTGTTGTTGTTCAGTTGCTCAGTCATCTCCGACTCTTTGTGACTCCATAGACTGCAGCATGCCAGGCTACCCTGTCCTTCACCATCTCCCAGAGCTTGGTCAAACTCATTTCTATTGAGTCAGTGATGCCATCCAACCATCTTGTCCTCTGTCATCCCCTTCTCCTCCTGCCTTCAATGTTCTCCAGATTCAGGTATTTTCTAATGAGTCAGTTCTTCATATCAGGTGGATAAAGTATTGGGGCTTCAGCATCAGTCTTTCCAATGAATATTCAGGACTGATTTCCATTAGAACTGAATGGTTTGATCTCCTTGCAGCCCCAGGGCCTCTCAAGAGTCTTCTTCTACACTACGGTTCAAAAGCATCAATTCTTTGATGTTCAGCCTTCTTCATGGTCCAACTCTCACATCCATACATGACTACTGGAAAAACTATAGCTTGGACTGGATGGACCTTCGTTGGCAGTGTAATGTCTCTGTTTTTTAATATGCCATCTAGCTTGGTCATAGCTTTTCTTCCAAGGATTAAGTGTCTTTTAATTTCATGGCTTCAGTCACCATCTGCAGTGATTTTGGAGCCCAAGAAAATAAAGTCTTGAAAACAATGTTTTCATTGTTCCCCTATCTACTTGCCATGAAGTGATGGGAATGGATGCCATGATCTTAGTTTTTGAATGTTGAGTCTTAAGCCAGTTTTTTCACTCTCTTTCAGTTTCATCAAGAGGCTCTTTAGTTCCTCTTCAATTTCTGTGATAAGGATGATGTCATCTGCATATCTGAGGTTATTAATATTCCTCCCTGCAAACTAGATTCCAGCTTGTGCTTCATCCAGCCTGGCANTTGAAAACAATGTTTTCATTGTTCCCCTATCTACTTGCCATGAAGTGATGGGAATGGATGCCATGATCTTAGTTTTTGAATGTTGAGTCTTAAGCCAGTTTTTTCACTCTCTTTCAGTTTCATCAAGAGGCTCTTTAGTTCCTCTTCAATTTCTGTGATAAGGATGATGTCATCTGCATATCTGAGGTTATTAATATTCCTCCCTGCAAACTAGATTCCAGCTTGTGCTTCATCCAGCCTGGCATTTTGCTTGATGTACTCTGCATATAAGTTAAATAAGAAAGATATTAGATTTCAGGGCAATTATCAGATTAGAAAGTTTAAAGCTTCTCTGCCAAGAAATTAGAATGAAGTCATGGAAAAATTAAACAAAGCAATGCATTTTAGAAGGTAAGAGTTTATGAGGGATGCATTTTTTAACTGAATGCTTTTTACTTGCCTATCCTTTAAATTGGTAAAACAGCAAACTTTCCAAAATCCAATGAAAGAGCTGTGTAAATATTATTTTTTCTCCAGGTTTGAAGTATAAACCCTTTGGATACTTTTTAGCCATTTTCCCAATAATCATAGCTGCTAAAATATCAGCCAAGGCCTTTGAAATCCATATCTGTATTTGATATTGTACATAGATTTCACATATATAAGGTCACACACACACACACACACACACACAGATACATACTTCACACAACCACAAAAAAACTCAAGCCACTTGTCAGATGATAATCCATGTCTGATAATGAGAACCTACTGCACAGCATAGGAAGTCCACTCAGTGCCCTGTGATGACCCAAATGGAAAAAAAAAAAAAGAGTGGATATATGTATATGTGTAACTGATTTGCTTTACTGTGCAGCAGAAACTAACACAACATTGTAAGCTAATAGAGTATTGTAAAGTAAAATAAAGTAAATAAAATAAAATAAAATAAACCAACTCTACACCAATAATAAATAATACAAAAGTTGTTGCTTAGTCACTCAGTCATGTCCAACTCTGCAACCCCATGGACTGCAGCATTCCAGGCTTCCCTGTTCTTCACCATCTCCTGGAGCTTGCTTAAACTCATCCCCATTGAGTCAATGATGCCATCCAATCATCTAATCCTCTGTCATCCCCTTTCCCTCCTGCCTTCAGTCTTTCCCAGCATCAGGGCCTTTTCCACTGACCTGACTCTTCCCATCAGGTGGCCAAAGTATTGGAGCTTTAGCTTCAGCTTCAGTCCTTCCAATGAATACTAAGGGTTGATTTCCTTTAGGATTAACTGGTTTGATCTCTTTGCTTTCCAAGTAATGAATAAGTTTTTAAAATGCATTTGAAAATTCAAATCTCTTTAAGCTAAAGTCAGTGTCAAAGTTTCCTAGAACATCTTTCTCCCAAGTATTTCTGTACTGTAAAAACAGATGGAGCCTATTTTTCATATTTTTAGTGAAATAGTGAGAGATCCACTAAGTTTTTGCTGAGTTAATGATTACCCAGTTACAGATAGGTAATCTGTACATTGGTGAACAAGATTAAAATTCTCAGGACTTAGTTTGACCTGGATTAAGATAAACTATAGACAAAATGGGCTTCCCAAGTGGCTCTAGTGGTAAAGAACCAATGCAGGGGACATAAAGATGTGAGTTTGAATCCTGGGTCCAGGAAGATCCCCTGGAGGTGAGTATTGCAACCCACTCCAAAATTCTTGCCTGGAGAATCCCATGAAAAGAGAATCCTGGAGGACTGCCGTCTATAAGGTTGCAAAGAGTCAAACAACTGAAGTGACTTAGCACCAGAAAAATCTATATGCAAGTCAAGAAGCAACATTTAGAATTAGACATGGAACAACAGACTGGTTCAAAATTGGAGAAGGAGTATTTCAAGGCTGTATATTGTCACCCTGCTTAACATGCAGAGTACATCATGCAAAATGCAGGGTTGTTTGAAGCACAAGCTAGAAATAAGATTGCCAATAGAAAAATCAATAATCTCAGATATGCAAATGACATCACCTTATGGCAGAAAGTGAAGAGGAACTAAAGGGTCTCTTGATGAAAGTGAAAGAGGAGAGTGAAAAAGCTGGCTTAAAACTCAACATTCAAAAAACAACGATCATGCCATCCAGTCTCATCACTTCATGGCAAATAGTTGGAGACACAATAGAAACAATGACAGATTTTATTTTCTTGGGCTCCAAAATCACTGCAGATGGTGACTGCAGCCATGAAATTAAAAGATGCTTGCTCCTTGGAAGAAAAGCTATGACCAACCTAGACATCATATTAAAAAACAGAGACATTACTTTGCCAACAAAGGTCTGTACAGTCAAAGCTGTGGTTTTTCTATTAATCATGCATGGATGTGAGAGTAGGACCATAAAGAAGGCTGAGCATCAGAGAACTGTTGCTTTTAAACTGTGGTGTTGGAGAAGCCTCTTGAGAGTCCCTTTGACAACAAGGAGGTCACACCAGTCAATACTAAAGGAAAACAGTCCTGAATATTCACTGGAAGGGCTGATGTTGAAGCTGAAACTCCAATATCTTGGCCACCTGATGCAAAGTACTGACTCATTGGAGAAGACCCTGATGCTGGGAAAGATTGAAGGTGGGAGGAGAAGGGGAATGGCAGAGGATGAGATGGTTGGATGGCATCACTGACTGGATGGGCGACTTTGAGCGCCTCTGAGAGTTGGTGATGAACAGGGAGGCTTGGCATGCTGCAGTCCATGGTGTCCCAAAAAATCAGGCTTGACTGAGAGACTGAACTGAACTGACTGAACTGAAGTGTTTTATACTTGTTGAATGAGTGAATAAATGAAACCAGAAGATGGGAGACATGCTTGGGTTTCAAGACACAATGTTGCTCAGAATTTGTATTTCTTTTGATATGTTAATATGATGATATTATGTCAGGGAATAATTGGATTAAAAGTGAGGTATAACATTTCCAGAAGCAGAATAAGCAGATTTTTTCCTAGGTACTATTTTTGTTTAAAAGGACTTAAGCATGAAAGTTTTTATCTAGTCTTGAGCATATTTGCCCTACATTACTGGGGCTATATTGTCTGGAATGACCTCTAACTTTCTATCTAATATCCCATCCATTTCTGCAATAAAATCAATAAAGAAAGATAGAGCCTCAAAAACGATTATTTCACAATTACTTTTAGCTAATATGGCATCAATATAATGAGTAACTTTAGCATTTGAATTAGATTTAGACCATTTATTTAAAGCCTACCTTCCTGAATTATGGTATCATGCCAGATAATTTAAATCCCCAGGCGCTAGATAAACAGTAAATCAAATTACTAGCACTGCAAGAAAAAAGCAAATTGCTCTTGCTATCCAACACTAACAGTGACTCCAAAGATCACATAAGCCAAATCAATGACTGCATATGAATCAAGAGTAACTAAGAATCACCTTACAGTGTGAAAATATGAACAGTCACAGTTCTCATCTAATTGTGGCTACCTTGTATTAATCTATGTATAATTCCAATTGTTTTCTATAAATAATGTCCAAAATGTATTTAATTTCTGTACCAGCTAAATTAAGATCATAATTAGAAGAGTGTTGCTATCAGGTACAAACTACTCCTCTAATTTCTGCTTTAAAAATAAAGCTCTATTTATCTCCTTGGAAATATGGCAACTATGATTTTATATTTGTGACTTTATTGTGGGAGGAGATCTATGGGAACAGTCATATTTGCATTTTCAAGGAAGAGGTTGTTGCACTGTTTTTCTTCATCCTTTCAAGTGAAAATATTTTTATTTTTCCCTAAAATCACAATAAACCAATCCAATTATTACTTTACAGAGAAAGCAATGGCACCCCACTCCAATACTCTTGCCTGGCAAATCTCATAGATGGAGGAGCTTTCCTGGTAGCTCAGATGGTAAAGAATACCCCCACAATGCAGGAGACCCCAATTCAATTCCTGGGTTGGGAAGACCCACTGGAGAAGGGATAGGCTACCCACTCCAGTATTCTTGGGCTTCNTGGAGGAGCTTTCCTGGTAGCTCAGATGGTAAAGAATACCCCCACAATGCAGGAGACCCCAATTCAATTCCTGGGTTGGGAAGACCCACTGGAGAAGGGATAGGCTACCCACTCCAGTATTCTTGGGCTTCCCTTGTAGCTCAGCTGGTAAGAATCCACCTGCAATCCAGGGGACCTGGATCCGATCCCTTGGTTGGGAAGATATCCTGGAGAAGGCAAAGGCTACCCGCTCCAGGATGCTGGCCTGGAGAATTCCAAGGACTGTATAGTCCATGGGATCTTAAAGAGTTGGACAACACTGAGTGACTTTCACTTTCACTTTCAGAATCTGTACAAAAAATAACTTTGGTTCTCTAGGTTCCATCTTAGAAGCTTAGTAAAACTCTGCCACTGAAAATTCTCTCTCCAATATCCCCAATCATGGATATAATCTCTGTTCCCAAAGCTTCCTAGTTTTTTAAAACTATTGTTAATTTTAATTATCTAAATTTCTTCATGTGTATTTTATTAATATTATTTGCTTTAAAAAACATACTATTGAGGTACGGTTTACATACAAAAAAGCCAGATATATTTAATGTATACAACCAGTGAATTTGGAGATAAGTTGTTGTTGTTCAGTCACTCAGTCATGTCCAATTCTTTGCAACCCCATGGACTGTAGCACGCCAGGCTTTCTTGTCCTTCACCATCTCTTGCAGCTTGCTCAAACTCATGTCCATTGAGTCAGTGATGCCATCCAACCATCTTGTCCTCTGTCATCCCCTTTTCCTCCTGCCTTCANTTGCAACCCCATGGACTGTAGCACGCCAGGCTTTCTTGTCCTTCACCATCTCTTGCAGCTTGCTCAAACTCATGTCCATTGAGTCAGTGATGCCATCCAACCATCTTGTCCTCTGTCATCCCCTTTTCCTCCTGCCTTCAATCTTTCTCAGCATCAGGGTCTTAACATAAGTAGATACTACCCCTAAAACCACCATCACAATCTATGTATTAAACATATCCATCACCTTCTAAAGGTTCTTCTTATCATATAAGCGATTTTATAAACTGGTATGAATGTCTGGAGAAATAGCCAAAGCTCCCTAATTTTTGAATTCCAGTGTTTGTCAGAAGGAACTTTCCTGGTTCAGAGGTAAAGAATCATTCTGTGTTGCAGAAAATGTGAGCTCAATCCCTGAGTTGGGAAGATCCCCTGGGGGAGGGCACGGCAACCCACTCCAGTATTCTTGCATGGAGAATCCCATGAATGGAGGAGCCTGGCACACTGCAGTCCATAGGGTCGCAAAGAGTCAGACTCGACTGAAGTAATTGAGCATGCATGCGCACACAGCACATTGTCAGACACATTTGGATTTCAGCATTGCATTTATAATCACCACCAAGAGATTTTTTTAAAGTGATTGATCTGAAAGAACAGACATAGGGATAAATTTAATGAGGAGATTTGAGGCAATTCCAGCTTTAGTGTTTTTATTGTTACTCTGGTTCTTGTTAGGTAGGGTACATGAGTGTCAGTGTGCATGTGTTTGTGTGTGAGTGTGTGTGTGTGTGTGTGTGTGTGTGTGTTTGTGTGTAGACTTGTTGACGGAGAAGGCGATGGCACCCCACCCCAGTACTCTTGCCTGGAGTATCCCAGGGATGGGGGAGCCTGGTGGGCTACAGTCCATGGGGTCGTGAAGAGTTGGATGTGACTGAGAGACTTCACTTTCACTTTTCACTTTCATGCATTGGAGAAGGAAATGGCAACCCACTCCAGTGTTTTTGCTTGGAGAATCCCAGGGACTGGGGAGCCCGGTGGGTTGACATCTCTGGGGCTGCACAGAGTCGGACACGACTGAAGCAACTTAGCAGCAGCAGCAGCAGACTTGTTTACAGCCAGAAGATGACCTTTGCATTATTTCCTAGGGCTTCCTTAACAAAATACCACAAACTCATTGTCTTTAAAATGCAAAAATTTGTTGTCTCACAGTTTTGGGTATTAGAAATCCAAAGTGATGCTGTCTACAGGGACATGATCCATCTGAAACCTGTAAAGGAAATTTTTCCAGGCTTATGGTGGCTTGTCAGCAACCTTTGGTGTTACCTGGTTCGTAGAGCCAGCACTCTAATCCTTGGTCTTCACATAGCATTCTTCCTATATTTCTGTCCTCATAAGTATATCAGTCTTATAGAACTAAGAGCCCACAATACAGCACTGTAATAGCATGTTAATTTGTTAATAGCCAACTACGTCTGCATGACATGACTTCAGTTCCAAAAAATAATAACCTATTCATTTCTCTTGATTCTGTGAGTTTTCTCATGCTCTGCTCTGCAATTCTGGTCTCATTTGGAGTCTCTTACAAGGCTGCTTTAAGCTGAAAGATGATTTGAGATATATTATGTCATTCTCAATGTACCCTCCACATAGTCTTTAATCATTCAGCAGTCTAGCCTGGCTTCAATTCAGCATAGCTACTCGATTCCACAACAGCATGTCTCTTCTGCCCCATTTCATCTGTCAAAGTAAGAACACAGGCTGGCCCAAAGTCAAGAAGTGAATGAATAGATTCATCTCTTATATGAGGATTGGCATGCCCAGACGCATTGGGAGGTAACTGTGGGAGCCTAAGTGAGGATTACNGCCCCATTTCATCTGTCAAAGTAAGAACACAGGCTGGCCCAAAGTCAAGAAGTGAATGAATAGATTCATCTCTTATATGAGGATTGGCATGCCCAGACGCATTGGGAGGTAACTGTGGGAGCCTAAGTGAGGATTACTTAGAATCAAATACTACTTTCCACTATTGTTACCATTTCTAGTTATTTATTTCAATAAGTCATAATGTTCTACTCTATCAATGGAAGTCCAATGAGGAGAGAAAAACCACAGGATGATTTTCACAGGAAGAGTTTTATATTAAAAAGTTGAACTAAAACAAGGTATTGGAATAATGAGGAGTAAGTATTAAAAAGAGGACTGTAAAAGTTTAGAAATATAGGACTGGTGGATACAAGAACACCATATACCATTAGAACTGAATAGAGATATCCAAGTAAAACTGGATGTAATGACAGCTTCAAAGGAAAAAGATATTCTATCTTTAATCACTTCCACTCAGGCACAAATTATGAACAGTGATGGTATATAATTACAACATATTTTCTTTGTTGAAGTCACTGAGAAATGTTTTTTTCTTATTAAAACTTAGAAATATGAAAATAACAAATAAGATGAATAAGTTTTGGGGATCTAACATATAACATGGTGATTATAGTTAATCATACCGTATTATATACTTGGCATTTCTAAGAGAGTAGATGTTAAAGGTTCTCACCATACACAAAAAATGGCAATTATATGACCCGATCGAGGAGTTAGCTAACACTATAATAGGGTTGATTTTACAACATGTAAGTGCATCAAATCAATACATTGTACACTTTAAAATTACATAATGTATATACCAATTATATGTCAATAAAACTAGGGGAAAATAATTAAAAAATAGCAAGTATGATTATTTCTGATTAGAATAAAGAACATTATTGAAAAATGTGCAAAATATTTTCATGATTTAAGAATCTAGAGACATTTCAAGGTATCTTGATTTAGGAAAAATGGCAAGTTTCATGCCATTTTTCCTAGAAAAGGGGAGAATTATCATATGGCAATTCTCTGAGACTCTTGAACTAAAAATAACATTATTTTCTAAGCATGCCCTAAAAGTGTCTAAGCCCTGTTAATTCATAGTTGCATTAAAAATTTGTTGAATAAAAATCCATGAGTAGTTTTTTTTTCAGATAGATATAAGAAACTTAAAGATAGCATTTCTGTCAAATTTTAAAAATATATAAAATGGTTTTTAAGACATACATTTGATTTAAATATCCTTACTAAAATTCATAACAACTTCCATTGTCAGTTAAAAAAAAAAAATTCTTGTGGCTTTCATAACTTTAGATTCCAAATAATATCTTAACTTCCATTATGGCCCAAAAGACATTTAAACATTATTATTTGATACTAACAATGTTATCTTTCCTCTGCTAATTATATGGAGCATTAAGCTAAACTATGCAAAATAATCACAATTATGTACATGCACAGTCACTAAGTCATCTCCAAGTCTTTGTGACCCCATGGCCTCTAGCCCACTACCCTCCTCTGTCCATAGGATTTCCCAAGCAAGAATACTGGAGTCAGTTGCCACTTCCTTTTGCAGGGGATCTTCCCAACTCAGGGATTTAACCTAGTCACCTGCACTGGCAAGTGAGTTCTTTACTACTGAGCACCAGGGAAGCTCAATCACAATTATATTGAGGACTTAGATGGGCACTGAAATTAATAAATAATAATAATAATAAATACAAAATATAGACCATCTTGTGGAAAAAAGCTAAACTATTTCTGAGGTAATAGTTACAAAATAATAGCTCATCTTCATTTATCTATCTCATAGCACAAAGTTCCTCTGAACCACATTACCACAAGCAATGTTATCAATTTCTAAAATACACACACATTAGCAGCTACTAACCATTACCACAATAAACTAATTGAGAAAGCCCACTTAACTTGAAACTATAAAAATAAATTATACAAAGGCTACAGAGAAGTAGAGAAAAACCAATGCAATATTGTAAAACAATTAGCCTCCAATTAAAATAAATAATTTTTTTAAATTCAGTTGTTTGTATTTGGCATACAGCAACTTGCCTGGAGAACTCTAGGGATGGCAGAGCCTGGTGGGCTGCTGTCTATAGGGTTGCACAGAGTCAGACATGACAAGTGACGCAGCAGCAGCAGCAACATAATAAAACCAGGTTGGATATCTGGGAAAATATATGTGATTCACCAGGAGAATAAAAGCAAATATTATTTAAATATTTTAAATTTCATTTGAAAAAAATCATATTATCTAAAACTTATGATAGAATAAAATACCTTTGGCAAGATATAAATCTGTCAGTGGTTTTGCCTGCAGCAATTAGCTTCATTATTATGAAACAAAAGTCAAAGTGTCAGTATTGCTAAAAGAGATTTTTAATAGGGAGCCAGAATCCATTGAGAAAGTGGGACTTATGTAGGTCTCAGCCTGATGAAATCTGAACTTTTGACCACTTGTAGTCTTAATGTAGTCATTCAGAAATTCCACACAATATCCAGAAATTTGAGATATTACCAGGCACTTACTCAAAATAACTGGCTACAGCCTATCCCTTATGAACAAATATTTCCTTTTTGCATCTGAGACAACCATAATACTTGTAAGAAAACTTTAACAATATTGTGTCCTGTATAAGCTCTTGACTCATTCCTTTTCTCGGAACTCTTTTTACATTTTACCTGAATCTGTGTTTCCTGAATTGCTATTCCTAAGACTCTAAATAGAGCTCTTTATTTTTTGTTGTCTTGGTACTAATTATTGTTTTTCAACAATAGAGATAACGTTAGAATAGGAAACCGACTCTATGTATAACTGTCAAATTTCAGGTGGAGTAAAACAAAGGGGTCAAACAGCAATTGTAAATTTTCCAATATCCTGATAAAAATAGGTATATATAAAATTTGAACATGAAAAATAAATATTTTTTAANAGAGATAACGTTAGAATAGGAAACCGACTCTATGTATAACTGTCAAATTTCAGGTGGAGTAAAACAAAGGGGTCAAACAGCAATTGTAAATTTTCCAATATCCTGATAAAAATAGGTATATATAAAATTTGAACATGAAAAATAAATATTTTTTAAATACAATGCACCAAAAATTGATAAAAGAATTAAAGTGGCATAACAAAGTTTACTCTAGGAAAATGTTTTCTACAAAGATTAATCAGTTCTATGGAAAATGATGGAAAGATTTGATTTCATAAACTGAGAATGAAAATCACAACAAAAGCATCAAGACTAAAACGTCCAATGATGATAAAAAGATGAGATTTAAGTGGTAGAGTCAACATGTTCTATGTCCAAGATAGAAAGATACTGTTCAGGGAAGGCTTTGTCTCTAACCAGCCAGAGAATCCAGGATGCTAAATTTGGTTGTGCTTGCAAAGAAACATTCAGAAAAATAAAAGAGCAATTATCACTGAGCTAAGTTTCAAAGTTCTTTTGCTCACTGTTTTTATACTCATATAATGAATGAACAGCATTGTCAAGAACATTTTAATGTGCCTTAGGATAGGACTGGAATCCAGCCAGGAAATTAGGCAAATGCAATTCTGAGGGGAATAAAAAAGAAATATAGAAACACAAAGTGGGAGTTGTATTTTTGTATTGCCTTTGTTTTTTTGTTTTTGTTTTTGTACAGTTTCAGAATGCTTGTGCAAATCAATTTCTGCAGCAATGGGACTCAAATTCTGAATTTTCTCTTGAAAAGAACATAAACTATTGAGGTTACAGTTAGAGAACGACCTCCAGTGGCTTGTATAAATTACACAGAACCACCCATAAATTACATTTGTCACAGATCTGACAACCTCAGAATTACACTTGAACAGAATTAACTAGTGCAATGCTCATGTCAAAGAAATTTCTTATTCCTCAAATGAAATAACCTAATTATGATAGTATTGTAATCACCGCAGTCTTCCCCAGTAGCTCAGGTGGTAAAAAAATCCACCTGCAAAGCAAGAGACCTCGGTTCGACTTCTGGGTCTGAAGATCTGCTCGAGAAGTGATGGGCTATCCACTCCAGTTTTCTTGGACTTCCCTGGTGGCTCAGACAGTAAGAAATCCACCTGTAAGACCAGAGACCTGGTTTCAATCCCTCAGTTGTGAAGATCCTCTGGAGGAGNCCCCAGTAGCTCAGGTGGTAAAAAAATCCACCTGCAAAGCAAGAGACCTCGGTTCGACTTCTGGGTCTGAAGATCTGCTCGAGAAGTGATGGGCTATCCACTCCAGTTTTCTTGGACTTCCCTGGTGGCTCAGACAGTAAGAAATCCACCTGTAAGACCAGAGACCTGGTTTCAATCCCTCAGTTGTGAAGATCCTCTGGAGGAGAGCATGGCAACCCACTCTGGTATTCTTGCCTGGAGAATCCCCATGAATGTTACCACGTGTAAAATAGATAGCTAGTGAGAATTTGATTAAAACAACAACAACAACAAAACACCAGAAACTTAACTCAGTGCTCTGTGATGACCTAGATGGGTGGGGTGGGATGGAGGAGGGTGGGACAGAGATTCAAGAGGGAGGGAATATATTTATACATACAGCTGATTCATGTTGTTGTACACCATCAAATTAACACAAAATTGTAAACCAATTATACTCCATTAAAAACAGAAACAAAAAAAAGTCTGTAGACAAAGAAGCAGGTGAAAAAAAAAAGAGCATGTGAGTGTATTCTTTGGTTAAAGCTGAACTATCTTGTGATGCAGTGATTAACCTCCAATTAAAATAAATACATTTATATTAAAAGAAGAACCTTCAATCTAAACATTANAAAAAAAAGAGCATGTGAGTGTATTCTTTGGTTAAAGCTGAACTATCTTGTGATGCAGTGATTAACCTCCAATTAAAATAAATACATTTATATTAAAAGAAGAACCTTCAATCTAAACATTATGCATTTTGTATGAGTTTGAGCTGCCAAAGTAACAGAGATGGAATCCTTGCATAAAAATCAGTCATTCTCTTTGGTAAGTGGCAAAGTTAAGCGGGGCGGGAGCGGGGGCGGGTGCGATGCTGAGATACGAAGCATACCTCAGATACGCAGATAGCACCACCCTTATGGCAGAAAGTGAAGAACTAAAGAGCCTCTTGATGAAAATGAAAGAGGAAACTGAAAACATTGGCTTAAAACTCAACATTCAAATAACAAAGATCATGGCATCCAGTTCCATCATTTCATGGCAAATAGATGGAGAAACAATGGAAAGAGTGACAGACTTTATTTTGGGGGGCTCCAAAACTATTGTAGATGGTGACTACAGCCATGAAATTAAAAGACACTTGCCCCTTGAAAGAAAAGCTATGACCAACCTAGACAGCATATTAAAAAGCAGAGACATTACTTTGCCAACAAAGGTCCATCTAGTCAAAGCTACTGTTTTTCCTAGTCATGTATGGATGTGACTGTGGGACTATAGAAAGAAAGCTGAGCCCCGAGCACTGAAGAATCGATGCTTTTGAACTGTGGTGTTGGAGAAGACTCTTGAGAGTCCGTTGGACTGCAAGGAGATCCAACCAGTTAATCCTAAAGGAAGTCAGTCCTGAATAATCATTGGAAGGACTGATGCTGAAGTTGAAACTCCAGTACTCTGGCCACGTGATGTGAAGAACTGACACATTTGGAATGACTGATGCTGGGAAAGATTGAAGGCAGGAGAAGTGAATGACAGGATGAAATGATTGTATGGCATCACCGACTTGATGGAACTACAACTTCCTAGAACATAAATAATATCTGATGGCATGCATGCTTAATTTTGTCTAACATCCTGTTCCTCCTGAGTCTGTGTTGCTGCTATGGAACAAGACCTCTCTGGAGCACTTTACTGTCCTTAGTTAGACAAATTCTGGAGACAGGAAATGAGCTGGGAAACAGACTCTGAACATGCTCAATATTAGCTTATCATGAAATGTAAATTTCTGCCAAGGTCTGGAAAGGAAATTATAAATATAACACCCTGGGAAGAAAACATCTAAAGTTGAAATCCCCTGAACAGCACCGGGCAAGTGTAACTAACATTTTTACACAGAAAAGATAATGCAAGGTATGTTTATGTATAAGTTCATTTTCAAAGTAGGAAAGAAAATTCTCAAGATTCTCTTGGCCAAAAAGGAAAAATAAATAAGGCAGAATAAATTCATTATACCATATGGCTAGCCCTAAAAACAGAAAGGCCATACCAATATCAAGACAGAATTATAGCGAAACCCAAAGCAAAAGGTGTGTAGAGGGAAGAAAAAAAATGTTTCCTGATAATTAGCTAAAAACTGCTATTACAGTGAAACAGAAAACTCACTATTTTCTTACTTAGTTAATTTATTTTAAACAGAGGGTAATTATTTTACAGTATTGTGATGATTTTTGCCATACATCAACATGAATTGGCCACAGACATATATGTGTCTCCCCCATCCTGAACACCCCTCCCACCTCCCTTCCCCACAGAAGACCAGTCTTGGGTGCCCTGCTTTATGCCTCAGACTTGCACTGGTCATCTATTTTGTATATGGTAATGTACATGCTTTAATACTATTCTCTCAAATTATCCCATCCTTGCCTTCTCTCACTGAGCACTGTAAAGAACAAACTCACTTTACCTGGAAAATGATAAGCACAATGATTAACAGAATGTGGAAGAGTAAACTCTTGAAGGCAGTTCAGAACATAAAAGAAGAAAGGGATCTGGAGCAATCTAGATGTTATCTGCCTAGAACAATTTCCTACAGACCTAACTAGGAACAAGGATAAACTATTCAAAATTGTTCCATCCCCTAAGTTTGCGAAGAAGTATATGAGAAAAAGTTCTTCTCTAATGCTAAACTGGATTCACTGGTGGATAAGACAGTAAAGAATCTCCCTGCAATGCAGGAGATCCAGGTTTGATCCCTGGATGGGAAATGGTAACCTATTTTTGTATTCTTGCCTGGAGAATTCCATGGACAGAGGATCCTGGCAGGCTACAGTCCATAGGGTCACAAAGAGTCATTCACAACTGAGCAATTAACACATAACATAGCAAAGCTAAATTGGAAGATATAACTTAGCCTGTGAGCTAACTGACCTTTTTAACCCTTTATCTGTCCATCTATCAGTATAGATTCTGAAAGAGTCCATCTGTGTCGGCAAACTCAAATACATGCTTGTGAAGTCACTTCAGTCATTTCTGGCTCTTTGTCAACTTACGGACTGTAGCCTGCCAGGATCCTCTGTCTAGGAGATTCTCCAGGCAAGAATACTGGAGTAGGTTGTCATGCCCTTCTCCAAGGGATCTTCATGACCCAGGATTTCTGTCTCCTGCATTAATAGGTGGATTCTTTACTACTAGTGCCACTTGGAAAGCCTCTGCTAAAATGTCTTTTGAGTCTAACTTAGATATTGTGCTTAGTCGCTCAGTTGTGTCCATCTCTTTGCCATCCCACAGACTGTAGCCCACCAGGCTCCTCTGTCCATGGGGATTCTCCAGGCAGGATTACTGGAGTAGGTTTCCACACCCTCCCCTAGGGGCTTTTCCTAAACCAGGGATCAAACCCAGGTCACCACATTGCAGGCAGATTAGGTGCTATAAAATTAATATATACTCATGTCACTTCTGCCTTTCATGATGATAAAGTTGTGGATATTCCATTTAAAGTGTGGCTTTGAAGTTCAGCTGCCTAATACCTGGTTCACTATCCAGCTATGGGTCCTTCAGAAAGGATGAATAATTACACTAAATACATCATTTGTTTATTGTGGGGCTGAAATAGTAAATAAAAAGGAAGTGTTATTGGAAGATATGTTTTAATATTTTGCAATAAGAATTGATTATTATTGTGTTATTTGGCGGTTGTTAACATTATTTTATGATAGAAAGCACCTTACAACATATTTGTAGAACAAGGAAATATATAAATAAAATAGTACACCGAAATGAAATGCAAAACTTAGTTTTTTGGAAGATATTATCCTAAATTCTTAAAGTAAGTTTACTTTAAAAATCATCACTAACATTTTACCACATTTTTTTTCTATTTTTTCTATGAATTCCTGCATATGCTTTTATTCACATAACAAAATGTATCAAATGCTAATAAGTGGAATAGTAACTCCTTTTTAAGATGTAAAATATTTGTCCAAATAGCTTTTTTCAATCATATAGATTTTGCTTATCAGNTGTAAGGTGCTTTTATTCACATAACAAAATGTATCAAATGCTAATAAGTGGAATAGTAACTCCTTTTTAAGATGTAAAATATTTGTCCAAATAGCTTTTTTCAATCATATAGATTTTGCTTATCAGTATCTTATTGCAAAATATGTTTAATTAAATCTCAGCAAGCAATTAAAAATGTGCAAATGAGTTCCTGACATTTACATGAAAGTTCTCTCAGGAAAATAAAAAATTTAAAAAGCTTCTTAACTTTAAACAAGTCACTATAAATACTACTGAGATTTATATTCTTTGTACGAAGTAACCACAAAAACTCAACATGAGTTAAATTTAGAAAATGAGACAGGACTGTCTCCAACTTGTTGATGTTGAATTTCAATCCAGCAAAGTGGATTTTGAAATAGTACTTGATATCTTTTCCACATTATGTTACACAGAGAGATTTATGCTTTGTTGATTCAGTGACATCTACGATACTATCGCTCTTCACTGTTTAAAGATAATTGATAAACATCAGAACAGAAAAAAAAAATTATTTTTGCACATAACAATGTAAATCTTAAATAAAAATTGATGGATTTATGGGACAAGAAGATGCATAAACCATGAGACTCCAACTGCAATTTACTTATCTCAATATTTGGAAATACAGTTATGAATGTGCTATTCTAGCTAAACAAGGAAATGTTATCCCTCACATGCATCGCCTCTGATTTACACTGAAGTAGAAGGAAAATCAGCCTATATGTATTCATCGACTGAGAAACATGAAACTGACTTTATGAATGGTGCATTGCCCACAAATTAGGTACAGATTGTCATTAATGAAAATAAGTGGAGGAAGGGAGAAAGGGACTCTATAGAGATTTCTTTAACACATTTAGCAGTAAATATTCACCAGCAAAAACTCTCACTATGCAAATACATGCTAGCAAATAATGAATCCTTTGAAATGCCAGTGTGCTGCTACTTCTTGAGGCTTTGAAAAGAATATAAGGCTGATAAACATATTTTAATCTTCAAGATTGTCATAACTGGAAATAAAAATATTAACGTTATGTGATTTAGATCCATTTTCAGATAATCACACCAGCTATCACCGTTATAAGTAATTTTGTGAAATAGTCCTGATTACTATTGATTCCTTCACTGTGGACTGGGATATTCATGTCCAAAGTGACATAAAGAAAACTACAGCTCCTAGATGGATTTTGACTTGATTTGGAGAAACACTGCCCCTAAAATATCACCAGATAATCATTAAAATCCAAAGAAATAAAGGCAAACGTTTATTGCAGAATAGTGTGTGTGTGCATGCTAAGCTGCTCCAGTTAAGTCCGACTCTTCGCAACACTACAGACCGTAGCCTGCCAGGCTCCTCTGACCACAGGATTCTTCAGGCAGGAATATTGGAGTGGGTCGCCATGCTCATAAATAGCTATGTACCAATTAATAAGACAAACTGAAACAAAATAGATAAATTCTGAGAAACACTCAAACTTTCCAAGAAGACTGAATAAGGAGGAAATAGAATATCTGAATAGGCTGATCAGTAGAACAAAGATTGAAATGGTAATCAAAAACCTTTCAAAAAACAGAAGTCCAGGGCTAGGCAGCTTCAGAGATGCTGTGCTAGGCTTGGTCACTTAGTCGTGTCCAGCTCTTTGCTACACTATGGACTGTAGCCCACCAGGCTCCTCTGTCCATGGGGATTCTCTGGATAGAATACTGGAGTGGGTTGCCATGCCCTCCTCCAGGGGATCTTCCCAACTCAAAGATTGAACGCAGGTCTCTTGCATTCCAGGTGGATTATTTACCATCTGAGCCACCAGGGAAGCCCAAGACTACTGGAGTAGGTAGCCTATCCCTTCTCCAGGGGATCTTCCCAACCCAGGAACCAAATCAGGGTCTCCCGCATTGCATGTGGATTCTTTACCAGCTGAGCTACCAGGGAAGCCAGTGTCACAGATGATTCTATCAAAAATTCAAAGAGGATTTAATGCTTGTTTTTCTCAAACTATTGCAAAACACTGAAGAAAAGAAAACACTTACTCATTTAGTGAGACCAACATCCCCAAAAAGATGATACCAAAGACAAAGCATAAAAATGAAAGTTATAGGTGAATATCTCTTATGGCACTTAACCAGGTGGCTCAGTGGTAAAGAATTCATACACCAATGCAAGAGATAAAGGAAACTCAGATTCAGTCCTTGATTAGGTGAAGATCCCTGGAGGAGGAAATGGCAACCCACACCAGTATTCTTGCCTGGAAAATCCCATGGGCAGAGGAGCCTGGTGGCCTATAGTCCATAGGATCACAGAGAGTTGAACATGACTGAACAACTGAGTATGAATGCTGATGAACATAGGTGCAAAAATATTTAGCAAAATAGTAGCAAACTGAATTCAAAAATACATCAAAAAGATCATACACCATGGTCAAGTGGGATTTAGTTCAGGGATGCAAGAATAGTTTGTTGTTTTATTTTCTTGTATTATTCATTTCTTATATTTATAATTGAATTTACCAGGGCATCCACATAGATTTGAAGATTTCTTTATGGATATTTTTAATAAAAATATGCATCCCTTTACTAGAAATAGGATGATTCAAGTTTTATTTTTTTTAATCAGTTTTCATCATCCATACCTTTCAAGAAATTACCCATTTCATTTTAGTGTTTATTCTTGCTAGCATAAGATGGTTCAATAATATTCACTTCTTATTAAATATATAGAAGAAGCTTCTCCTCTCAGCTGAGCTATTTTTAAAACAAATTTAATAATTTTGATTTTCAGATTTATCGTTTTCCTATATTATTTATTTATTTATTCTTCTAGGGATGCTTGTTCTAATCTTTTGTCTTTCACCTTTTGTTTAGTACATACGCTCTTCCTAACTTTTTGTAGTACACACTGTAATGATTGATCTTCAATTCCTTTTCTTCTTTTCTACTGTTAGCATTTATGGTTGTGAGTTTTCTATGAACCACTCTTTTGCCTGCACTCCACAAATACCAAAGCGTTAAATTTCATTATTTTCAAATATTCCCTAGTTTTCCTTTTAATTAGTTTAAGCATTGGATTGAAGGTTTTAGCCAGTAGAGCAATGAAAGTGTTGGGGCAGTCTATGGGGTCACAAAGATTCAGACACGATTGAGTAACTGAACAAGTCACTCTTGTGCCCAACTCTTTGATGACCTCATGGACTGTAACCCACCAGGCTTCTCTATCCACAGGATTTCTCAGGCAATAATACTGGAGTGAGAGGCCATTGCCTTCTCCAGGGTATCTTACTGAACCAGGAATTGAACCACTGTCTCCTGCATTGGCAGGCAGATTCTTTACCACTCAGCCACCAGGGAGGCCCCAACCTATCATTAGTAGACTGGATATTTTGTAGTAAGTTTAAATGATAATTTTTTATTCTGAAATTGGATGAACTATAGCTACGCATTTGAACACTAAGGAATCCAACAAACATAATTTTGAATCAATTATCCAAAGCATAAAGGATACATGTCATCTATATAATATATGTAATACATATAATATATATCATGTATATTTAATTATATTATGAATTTGGAAGTTAAGACAGTCATTTCCTTTGGAGAGAAGGGTTAGCGAACAGGAGGAGACAAGAAATGTTTTTGAAAAACTGGTGAGATTCAGTACCTTGATATAAGTTGGTAGTTAAAATTTTCTGGTCATTTTAGATGTGTATAAGAGACAGGAGGAAGGGAGAAAGGGACTCTATAGAGATTTCTTTAACACATTTAGCAGTAAATATTCACCAGCAAAAACTCTCACTATGCAAATACATGCTAGCAAATAATGAATCCTTTGAAATGCCAGTGTGCTGCTACTTCTTGAGGCTTTGAAAANCAGTTTAAATTTGTGATTTTTAAAACCTGTACTAAAGTTAGACTTATTAAAAAAAACCCTCCTATAATTGCTTAAATGCACTAAGTGATTCACTTCAGGATTTTCCTAGACAGCATTAAGTACTGCTATGAGTGTTTTACCAAGCATGATTGATATGAATTCTCATTATAACACTTGCAATGATGCTAAATGCCTCTATAAGCAGTGTAACATTTCCACATCTATCTCTAATATGAAATGAGTGCAGTTCAATTCAGTTTCTGAGTCGTATCTGACTCCTGACACGGATCGCAGCACACCAGGCTTCCCTGTCCATCACCAACTCCCATAGCTTGCTCAAATTCATGTTCATTGAGTGGGTGAAGTCATGTCCGACACTTCGTGACCCCATGGACTGTAGTCTACCAGGCTCCTCTGTCCATGGGATTTTCCAGGCAAGAGTACTGGAGTGAGTTGCCATTGCCTTCTCCGAAAAAGATCTTTAGTCCTTCCCATTCTATTGTTTTCCTCTATTTCTTTGCACTGATCACTGAGGAAGGCTTTCTTATCTCTCCTTGTTATTCTTTGGAACTCTGCATTCAAATGGACATATCTTTCATTTTCTCCTTTGCCGTTTAGTTCTCTTCTTTTCTAAGCTATTTTAAGGCTTCCTCAGACAACCATTTTGCCTTTTTGTATTTCTTTTTCTTGGGGATGGTCTTGATAAATGCCTCCTGTGCAATGTCATGAACCTCTGTCCATAGTCCTTCAGGCACTCTTTATATCAGATCTAACCCCTTGAATCTATATGTCATTTCTGCTGCATAATCATAACGGGTATGATTTAGGTCATACCTGAATGGTCTCATGCTTTTCCCTAATTTCTTCAGTTTAAGACTCCATTTTGCAAAAAGGAGTTCATGATCTGAGCTACAGTCAGCTCCCAGTCTTGTTTTTGCTGACTGTATAGAGCTTCTCCATTTTTGACTGCAAAGAACATAATCAATCTGATTTCAGTATTGACCATCTGGTGATGACCATGTGTAACAGTCATCTTTTGTGTTGTTGGAAGAGGACGTTTGCTATGACCAGTGCATTCTCTTGACAAATCTCTGCTAATCTTTTCCCTACTTTATTTTGTACTTCGAGGCCAAATCGCTTGACTTCCTAATTTTGCATTCCAGTCCTCTATGATGAAAAGGACATCTTTTTTGGTGTTAGTTCTAAAAGGTCCTGAGGTCATAATAGAACCATTCAACTTCAGCTTCTTCAGCATTAGTGGTTGTGGCATAGACTTAGATTACTCTCATATTGAATTGTTTGCCTTGTAAAAGAACAGAGATCATTCAGTTCTTTTTAAGATCACACCCAACTACTCCATTTTGGACTCTTTTATTTACTATGAGGGTTACTCCATTTCTTCTAAGGGATTCCTGCCCACAGTAGTAGATAATGGTCATTGAATTAAATTCACCCTTTCTGGTCCATTTTAGGTCACTAATTCTTAAAATGTCAATGTTCACTCTTGCTATCCCCTGTCTGATCACCTCCAATTTACCTTGATTCATGTACCTAACATTCCAGGTTTTTATGCAATATTATTCTTTACAGCATCAGACTTTACTTCCATCACCAGTCACATCCACAACTGGGCATTTTTTTCTGTTTGATTTGGTCTCTTCATTCTTTCTGGAGTAATTTATCCTCTCTTCTCTAGTAGCATATAGGGCATCTACTGAATTGGGAAATTCAACTTTCAGTATCTTATCTTTTTGCCTTTTCATTCTGTTCATGGGGTTCTCAGGGCAAGATGCTAAAATGGTTTGCCATTTCCTTCTCCAGTGGACCACTTTTTGTCCAACAGTCCATCTTGGGTGACCCTACACGGAATGGTTAATGGTTTCATTGAATTAGACAAAGCTGTGAACCTTGTGATCACTTAGGTTAGTTATTCTGTCTGCTTTCTTATGGATAAAAAAGAGGCTTATGGAAGCTTCTTTTTTTTTTTTTTTTAATTTACTTTATTTTACTTTACAATACTCCATTGGCTTTTCCATACATCAACATGAATCCACCACAGGTGTACACGAGCTCCCAATCCTGAATCCCCCTCCCACCTCCCATCCCACAACATCTCTCTGGATCATCCCCGTGCACCAGCCCCAATGGAAGGGACTGGCTGTGGGAGAATCTGAGTCTGGTTCTGATGGGCGGGGACATGCTCAGTAAATCTTAAATTCAATTTTCTGTTGATGGGTGGGGCTGCGTTTCTTCAGTTTTTTGGCCTGAGGGCAATCTATGGTAGGGGTAATGGCAGTAATGGCAACCTCCTTCAAAAGGACTCATGCCAACACTGCTCTATTCAGGACCCCTGATTCCATGATAGGCTATTATCGACCCATGCCTCCTCCAGAGACTCCTGGCCACTTGGGCAAGTCTCTTGTGGGATCACTTTTCATTTCTCCTGGGCCCTGGTGCACACAGTGTTTTATTTGTGCCTTCGAAGAGTATTTTCCCCAGTCCTATGGAAGATCTGTAATCAAATCCCACTGGCCTCAAAAGTCAAATTCTCTGGAGGTTCTCAGTCCTTTTCCTGGATCCCCAGGATGGGAAATGTACTGAGGGTCCTAGAACTTTTGTCACAGTGCAGGAACTTCTTTGATATAATTGTTCTCCAGTTTGTGGATAGTCTGCTCATTTGGTGACTTTATGATGGGGCTAATAGTGAACTCCTCCAAAAAGACTCATGACACAGGCAGTGCCTTCCACGTCTGCTGCAGCCAGAACTCCTGTCACTGCAGCAGGCTGTTGCTGACCTTTACCTCTGCAAGAGACATTCAAACACCGAAAGTATGGTCTGGTACAGTCTTTGTAGTGTCTCTGGGTCCTGGTGTACAAAAGGTTTTGTTTGAGCTCTCCAAGCATCTCTGGCATGTATATGGGGTTTGATTCTAAATGAAATTTCACCCTTTCTATCATTTGTTGGGGCTTTTCCTTTGCCCTTGGACATGGGTTATCTTTTTTTGGTTGGATCCAACATTGTCTTGTTGATGGCTGTTCAGCAGTGAGCTGTACTTCTGGAGTTCTTTCAAGAGGAGAAGAATGCACATCTTTCTACTCCACCATTTTAGACTGTCATTTCACAATCTATGAAAAGAAGTTACTCTTATATCTAAAATTTCATGATAAAAATGCATGCCTAAAGAATCCAAAACTCCTTGTTATATTCTCATTTTTAAATTGCATTCCTAAAAATAAATAAAGAAACTTGCTCTGGAAATGTAAACTTTAAAATAATGAACCCTACTGAGTAGGAAGAAAACTACTGAGGAATCAAGCCACTGGGCAGTATGAGGATCTAATGTTATACCCAAAGACATGCAGTAGATTTAACCATTAAAAGATTCACCATATGAGACCTTTTTCTACTTTATCAAGTGTCTTAAAATTTACAAAATAGTATCAAGTGAGCTGATGAGAAATTTACCTTAGTGGGCATGGTTACATGATGATGTCTTTAACAGGCACTAGTTCCTCATGAGGCTAAACCAGCTTCTCTTCATATTCAATGGCTAATTAACATATTTTAATATTTCTAAAATATTCATTATTATGGTGACTAGTTGCCGTTGATTATGCAGCATCACAGAAGCACTCATCTATCATCTTTAAATGACAAGCATGGCTCAGTTTAGCCAACAAAGTATTCTACTTCCAAGATTTTGACTTGTGATTAATCCAATTATCTCCTCTGTTATAAGGAGAAAAGATTATATTGGATGGTTTTGTTTCCTGCAGCAAAGTAATTTTCTGCATGACCAGCAATAATGTAATGTTGGGTATTTTAATAAGAGGCAATTATTTTTAAAATTAAACCTTAAACAGAATGCAGACTGTAATAATATAGCAGGGATGGGCACAAAATTATGAGTCACTTTAAAAACTGTTAACCATGCAATGTGCTCTAGTATAAAATAGTGCAATAAGGGAAACATAACTGAAACAGAAAAAAATTCTAAAGCTCTTAGAAATGCAGATACAATGCTGAAACTGATGCGGTAATACTCCCTTTTTATGGCATTCCATAATTTAATGGAATTGCTTTCTTCTTTGAAATCACTAGTTATTTTTTTAAGACGAGGAAACATTTATGATGAGGACACATGAAAATAATGATTTGCTTGCCAAAGAGAAAATATTACTATTTAAGACTAGAAGATGATCAATAATGTGAGTTTTGGCAAAAATAAGTCATTGAGTCTGCTACAGGAAAATAAAGCCTCTGGATCTGCCTGTCGTGGTATGTAAATTGAGAAGATGAGCAATAAAAGTATCTGAAGGATCTCTGAGATCCATTGTTCATCTCTTTTTAATTCCAAATGTCCTACTCTACAGACAGAAAAAGTGATCACTGAAAGGAAGCCATGCATATTCTCCTTTTACAATTTAATCCTCTTTTACTTACCTCTGTTTTCTTTACAACTTAAAATTAAAATATACAGAATAAACACTTATCACATCAGCAAAGAACTGGTCAAAATTTTTCATCTCCATTCAGAGAATTAATTTCTTCCAACACATCTACCTTTAATATTTATCTGCCACCTGAATAATCAAGAGCACTTATTTAACATTCCTCTTATCTTTGAGGTCAGACACATGAACTATCAGAAGAAAGCAGGCAACATGATGGGTAAAAGTTATAAAAGAAAAATAAATTTTAAAAAGTGCAAAGCCAAGAGAGGCAAGCCCTTTTACAGCCTCCTGATATCATGTAAAGGTTATCTCACAAATTGTTGAAATGATTGTAAAAAAATGACAAGTTTAAAGAACAATATAAGATTCCGTGCAGAGTCGGCTAGCTGTCTCTTCCATGGCCTTTTCCTCCATATGTCAATACTGATTTTTAATTGACATAAAGGACAATTATAATAAAACATACATTTATCATTCTGAGTTGAAGAATGGCATGTGACCCAAGGGTCAAAAACTGAACTATTACATAACAGTTCACTATGAAAATTTCTAACAGCACTGCTGAGACACATTTTTGTGTCTTCTACACTACTGTTTGGAACTTGCCAACATGATGGCTCCAGTTTCATGTTGGACCACGAGCATGATATCTGTAATGGCTTTAGTAGGGAAAAAAGTGGATAGCAGTCTGGGTCATGACCAACTTGATTTCCTACATGTGAATATTACTTATTATCAAAGTAGAATATACTTCTGAATTTTAATCCATTATTTTTATGTATCTGTTATTTACACTCAAATATAACCCACACAGATATAGATTATAGCATCAGGAATGCTGCACAGTCCTTGGAATTCTCCAGGCCAGAATACTGGAATGGGTAGCCTTTCCTTTCTCCAGGGGATCTTCCCATCCCAGGGATTGAATCCAGGTCTCCCGCATTGCAGACAGATTCTTTATCAGCTGAGCCATAAGGGAAGCCCAAGAATACTGGAGGGGGTCTTTTATCCTTTCTCCAGTGTATCTTCATGACCCAGGAATTGAACAAAAGTCTCCTGCATAGCAGGTGGATTCTCTACTAATTGAGCTATAAGAGAAGCCCATAGAATATAGTATCAGGAGTGCTATTCTGCAGGAAACAAAACCTAAACTATGGCCCTGTTTATGTAACTGCAGCGCCATGAGAGGTAGGAACAGAAATCACAGGCTAGAAACTTGGTAACCTTTGTCAGGTTTCAATGAATAAGTCATCTACATTATCTAGAGACAAATCACATAATGATTCAGGATTCAAAATTAGAGAAAAATGATGAGAATATTTTTTTAAATTTACATCAAGTTAACATTTGTTTTGTTTTGTTATTTCCCATCACTTCATGGGAAATAGATGGGGAAAAAGTGGAAAGAGTGTCAGACTTTATATTTTTGGGCTCCAAAATCACTGCAGATGGTGACTGCAGCCATGCAATTAAAAGACACTTAGTCCTTGGAAAAAAAGTTATGACCAACCTAGATATTATATTCAAAAGCAGAGACATTACTTTGCCGACTAAGGTCCGTCTAGTCAAGGCTATGATTTTTCTTGTGGTCATGTATGGATGTGAGAGTTGGACTGTGAAGAAGGCTGAGTGCCAAAGAATTGATGCTTTTGAACTGTGGTGCTGGAGAAGACTCTTGAGAATCCCTTGGACTGCAAGGAGATCCAACCAGTCCATTCTGAAGGAGATCAGCCCTGAGATTTCTGTGGAAGGAATGATGCTGAAGCTGAAACTCCAGTACTTTGGCCACCTCATGCGAAGAGTTGACTCATTGGAAAAGACTCTGATGCTGGGAGGGTTTGGGGGCAGGAGGAGAAGGGAATGACCGAGGATGAGATGGCTGGATGGCATCATGGACTCGATGGACGTGAGTCTGAGTGAACTCCGAGAGATGGTGATGAACAGGGAGGCCTGGCTTGCTGCAATTCATGGGATCGCAAAGAGTCGGACACGACTAAGTGACTGAACAGAACTGAACATCAAGTTAACATTTGTTTTGTTTTGTTTTACTTTACAAAGAGTTCTACAAATGAGTATACTCAGTTGCTCAATCATGTCCAATTCTTTGTGACCCCATGGACTGTAGCCTACCAGGCTCCTCTGTCCATGGAATTTTTCAGGCAAGATTACTGAAGTGGGTTGTCCTTTCTTTCTCCAAGGAATCTTCCCAACCCAGGGGTCAAACTTTCATCTCTTGTGTCCTCTGGATTAGCAGGCAGATTCTTTACCACTGTGCCTAGGATTCAGTTCAGTTCAGTTCAGTCGCTCAGTCATGTCCGACTCTTTGTGACCCCATGAATCGCAGCATGCCAAGCCTCCCTGTCCATCACCAACTCCCGGAGTTCACTCAGACTCACGTCCATCGAGTCAGTGATGTCATCCAGCCATCTCATTCTCTGTCATCTCCTTCTCTTGTCCCCAATCCCTCCCAGCATCAGAGTCTTTTCCAATGAGTCAACTCTTTGCATGAGGTGGCCAAAGTACTAGAGTTCCAGTGTTAGCATCATTCCTTCCAAAGAAATCCCAGGGCTGATTTCCTTCAGAATGGACTGGTTGGATCTCCTTGCAGTCCAAGGAACTCTCAAGAGTCTTCTCCAGCACCACAGTTCATAACCATCAATTCTTCAGTGCTCAGCTTTCTTCACAGTCCAACTCTCACATCCATACATGACCACTGGAAAAACCAGAGCCTTGACTAGATGGACCATTTTTGGCAAAGTAATGTCTTTGGTTTTGAATATGTTATCTAGGTTGGTCATAACTTTTCTTCCAAGGAGTGTCTTTTAATTTCATGGCTACAGTCACCATCTGCAGTGATTTTTGAGCCCCCCCAAAAATAAAGTCTGACACTGTTTCCCTATCTATTTGCCATGAAGTTATGGGACCAGATGCCATGATCTTCATTTTCTGAATGTTGAGCTTTAAGCCAACTTTTTCACTCTCCACTTTCACTTCATCAAGAGGCTTTTTAGATAGATGTATACAAATTAGAAAGAAACAGAGCTTTGCTAAAAGAAGCTTCCTCTTACTGTAATCTCCAATCACAAGATTTGAAAATTTGCAAGGTTAAAATATCCAACTTCTTCTTTTCATGATTCACCAATGTTACATTGTAGGTGTTTATTACAATTCTTTATTCATCAAATTGTTAAAACTTTGTGACCATCAAATTACATAATAGCTTGAACTATTATGCTAGAGCTACTGCATGACATAATAGCTAGAGCTAGTGCAATACAATACCATAGGTTGGAGGTCTGAATAGCTGAAAATTATTTCCCCATAATTCTGGAAGCATGGAGTCTAAGACCAAGAGGTTGGAAGGCTTGATTTCTCTTGAGTTCTCTCTCCTTGACTTGTAGATGGCCACCTCCCAGCTGTATATTTACCTAGTTATTCCTGTGCGTGTGTATCCCTGGTGTCCTTCCCTCTTCTCAAAAGGACATCTATCCTAATAAATCTTCACCTTATGGACTCTTTTAATCATAATTATGTCTTTAAAGGTCTAGCTCCAAATATAATCACACTAGGGGGTAGAGCTTCAACAAACAGATTGTCCCTGACTTACAATGATTCGACATAATGCATTTTCAACATTATATGCAAAAGTGATCCACATTCAGGAGAAACTGAAGTTCAAATTTTGAACTTTGATCTTTACCTGAGTTGGCAATATATATGATATAATACAGCAGAGACATTACTTTGCCAGCAAAGGTCCGTCTATTCAAGGCTATGATTTTTCCACTGATCATGTATGGATGTGAAAGTTGGACTGTGAAGAAAGCTGAGCACTGAAGAATGGATGCTTTTGAACTGTGGTGCTGGAGAAGACTCTTGGGAGTCCCTTGGACTGCAAGGAGATCCAATCAGTCCATGCTAAAGGAGATCAGTCCTGGGTGTTCTTTAGAAGGAATGATGCTAAAGCTGAAACTCCAGTACTTTTGCCACCTCATGCAAAGAGCTGACTCATTGGAAAAGACTCAGATGCTGGGAGGGATTGGGGGCAGGAGGAAAAGGGGACGACAGAGGAATAGATGGCTGGATGGCATCACTGACTTGATGGACATGAGTCTGAGTGCACTCCAGGAGTTGGTGATGGACAGGGAGGCCTGCATGCTGCAGTTCATGGGGCCGCAAAGAGTCAGGCACGACTGAGCAACTGA
>SJYV01012549.1:644920-714427 GCA_006410875.1 Neotragus pygmaeus | reverse complement strand
CATATATACACAATGGAGTATTACTCAGCCACTAAAAAGAATACATTTGAGTCAGTTCTAATGAGATGGATGAAACTGGAGCCGATTATACAGTGAAGTAAGCCAGAAAGAAAAACACCAATACAGTATACTGACACATATATATGGAATTTAGAAAGATAGTAATGATGACCCTGTATGTGAGACAACAAAAGAGACACAGACATATACAACGGACTTTTGGCCTCTGAGGGAGAGAGAGAGGGTGGGAGGATTTGGGAGAATGGCATTGAAGCATGTATACTATCATGTAAGAAACGAGGCGCCGGTCTATGTTCGATGCAGGATGCTTGGGGCTGGTGCACGGGGATGATCCAGAGAAACGTTGTGGGTGGGAGGTAGGAGGGGGATTCACGACTGGGAGCTCGTGTACACCTGTGGTGGATTCATGTCTATGTATGGCAAAGTAAATAGAGTATTGTAAAGTAAAATAAAGTAAATTAAAAATAAATAAAATAAAAGAGATCAGCCCTGGGTGTTCTTTGGAAGGAATGATGCTAAAGCTGAAACTCCAGTACTTTGGCCACCTGATGCAAAGAGCTGACTCATTGGAAAAGACTCTGATGCTGGGAGGGATTGGGGACAGGAGGAAAAGGGGATGACAGAGGATGAGATGACTGGATGGCATCACCGACTCGATGGATGTGAGTTTGAGTGAACTCCCGGAGATGGTGATGGACAGGGAGGCCTGATGTGCTGCGATTCACGGGGTTGCAAAGAGTTGGACACAACTGAGCGACTGAAATGAACTGAACTGAGCTGAACTGACATTCTTTTGGGTGGCTCACTGGTAAAGAACCTGCCTGCCAGTGTGAGAGATGCAGGAGGTACAGGTTTGATCCCTGAGTCCAGAGGATCCTCTGGAGGAGGAAATGGCAACCCACTCCAGTATTCTTGCCTGGGAAATCTCATAGACAGAGAAGCCTGATGGGCTATAGTCAATGGGGGGTTTCAAAGAGTCGCACACACAAATTCATACTTATGAGAACTTCCTATTAGCTTTCCTCTGTATCTTTATAGGCTTAAAAAAAAAAAGTCAGAAATATCACATTGCATAGTATCCATCTTCTAGAAGAAGTGTAACTTTTTTGTAAATTTATAACAATATACATTTAATTATAAGTTATATACAAAGGTAAAACTAGGGTTATTAGACTTTAACTTAATGTTGAACAGTGTTACTGGTGGACACTGACTATGCAATGGGGAATAAAAGCATGTGAAATTTGGCAAAAAAGACAGGTGTCTTATTGCCAGTAGCTGAAAATGAACTATATGTTTTTTTCCTCTCACCTTTTAAAAAATAGCAGATATCACAATATGAAAGTATTTTTCATAGTATTTATTGAATGATATATAAAGTTTATAATTCTATTTTTAAAGTTTTGTAGATTTTGACAGGTGTTCATTAGATTATTTCTCACATTGAAAAAATGCAGGTAAGAGCTATGTCTGTAAGAACATATTTCTCAGAGAATAACAAGGGGTTTTATAGATTGAATGAGTAAGGTGTAAATAGATAGTATCTTAATGTGAATAAGGGGAAACCAGAAGAGAGTTGTCTATTATTTTTGCAACTTTTCTATAAATCTAAGCTTAACTCCAAAATGAAAACACTTATTTTTAAGTAAGTAAACAAGCAAACAAATAAAATGAAAATATAGAGAAGGGAAATTTACCAACACTAGAGATCAACAGGAAATTGACAGCACTGTAATAACCTTGCATAAGAGTAGTCAACAAAAAGAAGTCCTTTTTCAAACAAATTAAACTACCATGACTTAACAAACTGTTTTATACAAAAGATCTTCCTCCAGATTCCCTAAAATAACTGTCATTAATGCTCTCTTGATACATTTATTGTAAGTGGAATCCATAGTTACAGCTGATACTATGGGACTTGCAGAAATAAAGAGAGGAATCTAGAAATCACCATAATCCTATCATTCAGATAATATGTTTTCCTGTTTATCTTTGTCTTTTTTGATATGCCTATGTGTATATATAAACAAAATGGGAAATTTAAACTGTGTATTGTTTTATGCCCTACTTATATGTGTTTATTTTCTAATTATAGAATGTATGCATAAATGTATTTCATAACAGTTTTATGCATTTTTCATTTCATTTTGTGTAGATTTTTATAATATATACAACATACAGCACATTTAGATATAAATTTCATCACACAACTGTGTTTTTCAGAGTTGCAATTTTTCATTATTACTACAGTGGTTTATATTAATGTCTTTCTAATCCATGAACTCTAAACTCTACAAGGGCACATGCCAAGTGTTTTGCTATCTGTGTAAATGCAGGTTTTAGTATCAGTTCTGGCATGGCTATAAAATCAGTACCTCTCCATAAGCCCATACATTAATTACAGTTCTTCCCCAGATATGTCACTAGATTTCCTATAACCCTTTTTTTGTTTGTTTGTTTTTGTGTTTAATAATAAAAGTACATTTTTTCCAGTTCTTTTAAAATATAGATTAATGTTATCATTTTAAAAAGGTTGAAATGTGCTGCATAAGTTAAATCTTAACCTGATCTGTGCACTCAGTGTTCTGTTACAAATAGAATTACCAAGAGAATAAATTTTAGAAGTGTGAAAACTAAAGCAAAGTATCACTTTTTAATTTAATATCCTAAAAGGATATTCAGGAGGTATTCCTCCTGAAGGTGATCTGTTATCTCTATGACAGTATTCTTCCCATTGTCCTCCTATTGCCAATTTTCCTGTAGGAAGGCATTTGAAACTGATCGGACTTTCCTGCTGCATATTTTCTTTCATATTGCTCCCTGTAGCTGCTCATTTATCACCTGTATTTCCCACTAGGTTGTAATTAGAAGAGAACAGATACAATGTCAAGCTTTCTTGCCTAAAATCTGCTTGACACATAGTTACTTGTAAAGTTGAACTGAGCAGACCAGTGCCAGCCTTGGGTAGTATGCTGGATCTTCTAGATCACTACTTCCTGGCCAAGAAAAAGTAATCATATAAAATTGAAAAATCAGGAGGTGTAGATAGACAGTATTATCAATGTAAATCATAAATCGTCACAGGAACCTGCCATGACCTGCCTGTAAACACAGAATTGATGCTTAATAAATATTTATTGAATGATATATGATTTATTGAATGGTGAGTAAAGGAATAATAAATACTGTGTAGGTAGATGAGACGAGATGTCAATTATGAGACACTGTCCCTGCAATGAGTCCATTTGTCACTGGCTGTGTTGTCACTCAACTCAGATTACTTGAACAGGCTTTCTTTGCATGGGAAATATAAATAGTACTTGTCACTGGATTATTCTGGAGCTTTAAAAGATTATATCTGTGAAAGCACCTAGCAATCTGCTTGGAACATAATGAATATGAAGTACATATCTTGAAATCTGGCCACCATAAGAAATTCCACTACTGATGTGGATTTGAAAATTCAACACGTTTGTTGTTTTTTTGTTTGTTTGTTTTTGCTTTTATTTGTCTTGGAGAGGGAGAAAGTTGACATTTTTTTTATAATGTTTAATACCTGACATGAATGATCCCCACGAATTTTATNATATATATATAAGTACTTAATTATCACTAATAACTATAATAACCTCTGGAATTCATTTTGATCATTTAATTCTTGATCTAATTTGGTATCCACATTATTTTTTTTTTTCTTGCTTTCACTTTACTTTTTCCCTTGTTAACTACTTTTACTTGCTGAAAATCCTTTTTGGAAGAAATCTTAGTGTAAATTGAGACTAACATATATATCATTAATTAATTCTATCAACCTTTATTGGCCATCTCCTATTTCTAAGTACTATACTAGGTTTTCGGAGAAACACTAAGATGAATAAATCCTGAATTATGATTTGAAAATACATATATACTTATGAGCATATATCCAAAGGAAATAAAATAGTAATCTTGAGGAGATATCTGCTCTTCTATGTTTATTGCAGCATTATTTGTCATAGCCAATATATTAAATTTTTAAGTGTCTGTCAATGAATGAATGGGTGAAGACGATGTGATATATATGTATCTAATAGATAGTTATACATCCATGAGAAAGAAGGAAATCCTACCATTTGTAACAAACTGGATACACACACACACACACACACACACACACACACACATCTCTTGATAGATAGATAAATAAATAAATATACACACATATACATGTCTTAATAGATAGATACATATGTCTATCTCTCTGCCACAAATATGTACAAATCCTAATTTCTTTAAATTCTGAATATTATATGGGAAAACAACCTAATATCTTGCTGTGATTCAAACACCTTGGTGTGATTCAGTTTCATGGAATAGAGAGAAAATCCTGGATTATCCTAGTGACCCTAATGTGATCATGTGTGTGTATGCTAAGTCACTCCAGTTGTTTCCTGCTCTTTGTGACTCTATGGACTGTAGCCTGCCAAGCTCCTTTGTCCTTGAGATTCTCCAGGCAAGAATTCTGGAATGGTTTGCATGCCTTCCTCCGGAGAATCTTCCTGACCCAGGGATCAAACCCATGTCTTCTGTGTCTCCTGCATTGGGAGGTAGGTTCTTTACCACTGATGCCACCTGGCAAGCCCAATATGATCACACTGAGCTTGATAAGAGGGACAGAGAAGGAATCATAGTCAGTGGAGATGGTTGCATTAAGCAGAGACTGAATGTTGAAATTCAGAAATGGAAGAACTTTAACATAAGCTGATTTTGGACTTCTGACTTTTTAAGAGAATAAATTTGGGTTATTTTAAGTCACTAACTTTTGGTAACTTTTTATATCAGCAACAAGAAAAAACTATGCCTTTTAATCTTCCACATCCTTCACCATATACTATAAGCTCTGTGAAAAGTGGAACAATGCAATTTCTCCCACTCACTCTCTCTTTTATTTTTCTTTTTTAAAGTCCCAGTATCTCCAAGGGCTGGCAACATCTCTGAACTCAGTTCTTTTCTTCTATAAAGCTGGAGATTATTATATATTGATGTTTTTTCCAGATGAGTCATTGAGACAGTATTTTCTCAAAAATAGTTTGAAATATTATATCAACTAATTTTTTTGATATTTAATCACAATAAATTAAATATTTAATCACAATATGAATGAATGAGTTAGTTGCTCAGTTATGTCCAACTCTTTGTGACCCCATGTCTATAGCCCACGAGGCTCCAGTGACCATGGAATGCTCCAGGCAAAAATACTGGAGAGTCCATTCTCCAGGGGATTTTCTCAATTCAGGGGTTGAATTTGGGTCTCTTGCATTGGCAAGCATATTCTTTACCACTTGAGCCACCAAGGAAACCTAATATATTTAAGCATTTTAAAGAATCTAAAACTCTTAAAATATATTAAAAAATATTTTTTTAAGTATTTAATATAGTCTTTGAGATATATTCCACTAAGAAAGACTTCTTTCACTTTTATCTTCTGTTAATGATACCTAGCATACTCAATCTTCTGCTGGAATACCTAAGACAATATTAAGCAAAATTTTGTCAAATATCACTTCTAATCTAAAATATTATGGCTAAAATAATGGAATTAGATTAGTCAGGACAACCTCCTTTGTTTTAATTATTCTTTATTTTAGTTTTTCATTAGATATTCAGAGAAGGTAAGGAACACATTTTAAAGTCTCTACATGCTTATATCCTGAGCATCCAGGAAAGTGAGTCAACAATGAGCTAAATAGCAAGTTTTGTGATTTTTTAAACTGGGAGCATTTCAACAGATTATAAAAGTTGTAGAACAACAAAATCTCTGCTAAACTGGGAAGATAATACACACATGAAGCTCATTATTCCAGATATGGTGAATCTGCAAATATCAATGATATCCGCGTGCAATTTTGGGTGATTGATTGACAATATTTAAGGCAAATTAGACAGGGGTGAATGTGCCCCTAAGCAATGAGGTTGTTCCAGGGAGGTTATTAAACATGATAGAAAAGAGTCTCTGCTATCACCTTCAGAGAGAACAGGTATGGAGATAAATTGACTGCTGGTCATTTCTTGATCCTCTTTTCAATATTCAGATGAGGCCTAAGACACAGAGCAGAATAGAATCCATATACAACAAGGCTGTTGTGTATGCATAATGTATTATTTATAAAACTTTCTTCAAGTAACAATGAAAGTGCTGAGCATAAGGATAATTACAAAGAGGATCATCCAATTTACAAAGACAGGAAACCTACAACTGAAAATGAATGGATGCATCAATAATATAAATAACACCATGTGAGAGAAAGATGTACAAATTACAAGGCAGAAAGGATTTATTTTAACAGCACCTGGGAACTTATCCAGGAATATTTTACGTTTTTTGCTTTCTTTTTCTGAAAGAACATTTAATGTGCAAAGAAAATGAGGGCAATTTTCATGACAAAGTCCTAAATAGAAGAAGCATACAAATGTCATCAAATTATGCTTCCTCTAAAGCTAAAGTATAAAATGTCCTTCCATTTTTTCATTAGTAAGGTGTATATGATCTGCTTCTTGTTTTGTTTTGTTTTGTTTTTTCCCATTGATTCTTATTATAAATTACTCATTTAAAGTATTATCAGAAATTATGTTGATTGTATTACAGGGAAATGAATAATAATATTCCTTTATCCAATTACAATATACCTTCCCTGGTGGCTCAGACAGTAAAGAATCTGCCTGTAATGCAGGAGATCTGGGTTCGATCCCCAGGGTCAGGAAGAACCCTAGAGAAGAAAATGGAAACCCACTCTAGTAATCTTGCCTGGAGAATTCCATGGACAGAGGAGCCTAATGGGCTACAGTTCCTGGGGTCACAAAGGGTCAGACAGGACTGACTATAACACTAAAATTAATTACAATATACAATGATCAAACATGTTCTGTGTTAAAGTTAATGCCACAAATATTAAAAACTGAGAAGTTACCTTCTATCCCCTTTTTGGTTTTCAATGTATAAATCAAATTAAGAAGTAATCCTGTGCCAAATTTCTCTATATTTAAAATGTGGGACTTCCCTGGTGGCTCAGACGCTAAAGCATCTGCCTACAATGCAGGAGACCCAGGTTCAATCTCTGGATCAGGAAGATCTCTTGGAGAAGGAAATGGCAACTCACTCTAGTATTCTTGCCTGGAAAATCCCATGGATGGAGGAGTCTAGTAGGCTACCATCCATGGGGTCACAAAGACTCAAACATGACTAAGTGACTTCACTCACTTGCTTTCATATATATTCATCTTAATGAATGTTCAGTAATTAATAAGTACAGATACTTTTAATAAATTTGTCCATTTTTCAAGACTTTTAGACTGCTTCTCCATAAAGGCCTTAAATTGTCTCTGATGTTGGATTTGATAGCCAGTGTAATTACATAAAGTCCAGGTTGCATACACAAAAAGTGATAAAATAAGACAAAAAAACCTTCACACAAATTTCTTTATAGTTTATAACTTCTAGCCTAGTCAGCAAATCTGAAATGTATATGAGTGTAAGGGCAGTAAGGGGTGGGGGAGGGGTGATACATTTTAATTGTAATACTTTTTAACATGACAATTACTCTAGCCTGTATTACAGACCCTTAGGACTTTTAAGAGAAAATGAAGGGAGAAACATGCAGTGGAGAATAAAAAATCTATGATAATTATCCAAAGGAAAATAAATATATACAAGAACAAATAAGTGTTCCCATAATGACCCGGGCACATATAAAATGATAATTTATTTTATAATATGCAGAGAATTTATGTCTAACATGTCTACATCACTGACTTCTTCCACTTAGGAACTAATGTTTGTGCTATTAAAAAAAAAGAGAATTAATAAAAGCTCAGTTTGTCCTATGAATTTTTCCCTTCCATTTGTTTACATTTTTTAAGGCCTCTTATCACCTGCTTGAAATTCAGTTTCTTAATCTACATCTGATTTCCATACCCACATTGGTAATCTGCATCTCCAAAGGCTACTGGATGATAATAGCTTTCTTAGAATATGATCTTCCTCCTCCACTTTCTATTTCAAGAAATGACATAACACCCAGGATACTTCTGTTTCTTGCCACATACAAGAAGTCACAGTTCAATTCAGTTCAGTTGCTCAGTCATTGCTGACTCCTCCCTGTCCATCACCAACTCCCGGAGTTACCCAAACCCATATCCATTGTGTCAGTGATATCATCCAACCATCTCATCCTCTGTTGTCCCCTTCTCCTCCTACCCTCAATCTTTCCCAGCATCAGGGTCTATCCAATGAGTCAGCTCTTCACATCAGGTGGCCAAAGTATTGGAGTTTCAGCTTCAACATCAATCCTTCCAATGAACACCCAGGACTGATCTCCGTTAGGATGGACTGGTTGGATCTAATTGCACTCCAAGGGACTCTCAAGAGTCTTCTCCAACACCACAGTTCAAAAACATCAATTCTTCAGCCCTCAGCTTTCTTTATAGTCCAACTCTCAGATTCACACATGACCACTGGAAAAACCACAGCTTTGACTACATGGACATTTGTTGACAAAGTAATGTCTCTGCTTTTCAATATGCTGTCTAGGTTGGTCATAACTGTCCTTCCAAGGAGTAAGCGTCTTTTAATTTCATGGCTGCAGTCACCATTGGCAGTGATTTTGGAGCCCAGAAAAATAAAGTCAGCCACTGTTTCCACTATTTCCCCATCTATTTGCCATGAAGTGATGGGATCCGATGCCATGATCTTCGTTTTCTGAATGTTGAGCTTTAGGCCAACTTTTTCACTCTCCTCTTTCACTCTCATCAAGAGGCTCCAGAGTTCTTCAATTTCTACCATAAGGGTGGTGTCATCTGCATATCTGAGGTTATTGATATTTCTCCTGGCAATCTTGATTCCAGCTTGTGCTTCCTCCAGCCCAGTGTTTCTCATGATGTACTCTGCATATAAGTTAAATAAGCAGGGTGACAATATACAGCCTTGACATACTCCTTTTCCTATTTGCAACCAGTCTGTTTGGAGAAGACAATGGCAACTCACTCCAGTACTCTTGCCTGAAGAATTCCATGAACAAAGGAGCCTGGTAGGCTACCGTCCATGGGGTCGCAGAGTCAGATACAACTGAAGCAACTTAGCAGCAGCAGCAGCAGCAACAGTTGTTATTCCATGTCCAGTTCTGTTACTTCCTGACCTGCATACAGATTTCTCAAGATGCAGGTCATGTGATCTGATATTCCCATCTCTTTCAGAATTTTCCACAGTTCGTTGTGATCCACACAGCCAAAGGCTTTGGAAAAGTCAATAAAGCAAACCACTGATAGTGACTTTCAAACCAGTAGTTGTGACTGCATCACTCTCTGGCTCAATAGCCTTCAATGACTTTCAACCACACTCAAAATAAAGTGTATATAGTAGATTTTCAATCAAGACTTTTTTGTTGTTGTTCCAGATGATTTCTAAATCCTACCTGATTTAAGTCTTCTTTAGTCATAAAGTGAAAGGTGCTCTCTGCTTTACAAAGAGGGTAGAACTGGCTGATAATGAGGCTTACTTTTCTATGAATATCAAGATATTTCTGTAATAAAATCCCAGGTGAGAAACAAGTTAAAAACAAATACTTTTTATGATCGTTTTGCTTGGAGGAGAGAGGAAAGAGATTTATCATAATTTTGAATGTGGAATTTTTATATCTTAAGATTCAAACCTGGTTGTCTTAAATCAATGAATTTTGATGTTGATATTTCTTTTGTTTTGTCATTGCTGAAAAAAGTCTATAAGGCGACTAGAAAATTATAGAGCATTACATAATATTACACTGGGAGAGAAGAGGTAAATAGGCATCATGCTTTTTTGTAAAAGATGAGAGGCGAATTAGAAAAAACAGAAAGGACAAGTGCTTAGATATGAATTTTGTCTTGGATCTAGACAAGAGTTAGATTGAAAGGTACTTGATTGTGAGACTAGGAGTCTTATCTTTCTTTTTTATCCCTGCAGTGCTGAATGGCTCTGTGTGTCTTGAAGAATCCTGCGGTTGCCCTAATATTAGGTCAAACATGATACCTGAGTGGAAGAATGCAGCTGCTGAGGAAAGTACTTACATAGTGGGATCTGAGGTAGTTCCCCTGCTTCTCCTCAGACTGTAGACAATAGTTCTTTCCCGTGTGCCCCCATGAGGCAAAAATGATAGAGTGGAGGATGCTGAATAGAAGGAGAATGGGTAACAGCCATGTGGACAAACAAGGGGGTATAGAAGCAGTGGAGCAGGAAATGGCTACCTACTCCAATGCTCTTGCCTGGAAAATCCCATGGACCAAGGAGGCCGGTGGGCTACAGTCCCTAGGGTTGCAAAGAGTCAGACATGACTGAAGCAACTTAGCACAGCACAGCACATAGAAGCAGAGTCACTCACGGCAGCCACAGAGAGTCACCACAAGGAAACCATTAGACCTTAGGTAGGAGAAAACAAACTCCCTGTTATATAAGCCAGACTCTTCTGCTGTGATCACAGAGGAGCCTTGGTACAGTGTGACATTTTAGTGCTATGAGAAAATCCAGAATCTCCAGTGCCATTTTGGAAGGTGGATCACAAGAGAAGGACTCCTGAGAAATAAGAAAACACAAAATGTTAGATAATTTATAATTTTGACTTTTTATTTTTTTGAAGAAAAAATAATGGCATGTTAAGGAATATCTTAGTAGACACCATACTGTAGACTTTTCAGTTAGTAAAATGTTTCACATAAGCAATGTGTTTATTTATTTTATGTTTTCATTTTATTTTATTAGTGTATAATTGGCTAAGATGAAGGGGATATATGTATCAGTTCAGTTCAGTCACTCAGTCATGTCTGACTCTTTTTTTTTTTTAATACTTTATTTTGCTTTACAATATTCTATTGGCTTTGCCATACATCGACATGAATCCACGTCCGACTCTTTGAATCGCAGCACGCCAGGCCTCCCTGTCCATCACCAACTCCCAGAGTTCACTCAGACTCACGTCCATCGAGTCAGTGATGCCATCCAGCCATCTCAACCTCAGTTGTCCCCTGCTCTTCCTCCCCTAATCCCTCCCAACATCAGAATCATTTCCAATGAGTCAACTCTTCTCATGAAGTGGCCAACGTACTGGAGTTTCAGCTTTAGCATCATTCCTTCCAAAGAAATCTCAGGGCCTGTCTCCCTCAGAATGGACTGGTTGGATCTCCTTGCAGTCCAAGAGACTCTCAAGAGTCTTCTCCAACACCACACCACAGTTCAAAAGCATCAGTTCTTCGGTGCTCAGCCTTCTTCACAGTCCAACTCTCACATCCATACATGACCACAGGAAAAATCATAGCCTTGACTAGACAGACCTTAGTCGTCAAAGTAATATCTCTGCTTTTGAATATGCCATCTAGGTTGGTCATAACTTTCCTTCCAAGAAGAAAGCGTAGTTTAATTTCATGGCGGCAGTCACCAACTGCAGTGATTTTGGAGCCTCCAAAAATAAAGTCTGACACTGTTTCCACTGTTTCCCCATCTATTTCCCATGAAGTGATGGGACCAGATGCCATGATCTTCATTTTCTGAATGTTGAGCTTTAAGCCAACTTTTTCACTCTCCTCTTTCACTTGCATCAAGAGGCTTTTTAGCTCCTCTTCACTTTCTGCCACAAGGGCGGTGTCATCTGCATATCTGAGGTGATTGATATTTCTACTAGAAATCTTGATTCCAGCTTCTTTTTCTTCCAGTCCAGCATTTCTCATGATGTACTCTGCATATAAGTTAAATAAACAGGGTGACAATATATAGCCTTGACATACTCCTTTTCCTATTTGGAACCAGTCTGTTGTTCCATGTCCAGTTCTAACTGTTGCTTCCTGACCTGCATACAGATTTCTCAAGAGGCATGTTAGGTGGTCTGGTATTCCCATCTCTCTCAGAATTTTCCACAGTTTATTGTGATACACACAGTCAAAAGCTTTGGCATAGTCAATTAAGCAGAAATAGACCCATAGCTAATTCACTTTGTTGTACAGCACTGTAACCTTGACTTTTTAAAATTAAGTATATTGAAGAAATTTTCATTGCATATTAAAAAGCAGAGATATTATTTTGCCAACAAAGGTCCAGCTAGTCGAGGCGATGGTTTTTCCATTGGTCATGTGTGGATGTGAGAGTTGGACTGTGAAGAAGACTGAGAGCCATGATGCTTTTGAACTGTAGTGTTGGAAAAGACTCTTGTGAGTCCCTTGGACTGCAACAAGACTCAACTAGTCCATCCTAAAGGAGACCAGTCCTGGGTGTTCATTGGAAGGACTGATGCTGAAGCTGAAACTCCAATCCTTTGGCCACCTCATGGGAAGAGTTGACTCATTAGAAAAGACCCTGATGCCAGGAGGGATTGGGGGCAGGAGGAGAAGGGGAAAACAGAAATGGCTGGATGGCATCACCAACTCGATACACATGAGTTTGGGTGAACTCAGGGAGTTGGTGATGGACAGGGAGGCCTGGTCTGCTGCTATTCATGGGGTCACAGTAAGACATGACTGAGCAACTGAACTGAACTGAACTGAATGTATTCACAGTCACTGAAAATATTGGAAGGACTGATACTGAAGCTGAAGCTCCAATACTTTGGCCACCTAATGGCCAGCCAACTCATTAGAAAAACCTTGATGCTAGGAAAGACTGAGGGCAGAAGGAGAAGGGGATGATAAAGGATGAAATGGTTAGATAGAATTACCTACTCACCAGTGATTCCCTGGTCGCTCAGATGGTAAAGACTCTACGTGCAACACAGGAGACCTGGGTTTGATCTCTGGGTCAGGAAGATCTCCTGAAGATCTTCTGGAAATGGCAACCTACTTCAGTTTTCTTACCTGAAGAATCCCATAGACAAAGGAGCCTGGGGCTGCAGTCCGTGGGGTTGCAAAGGTTTAGACATGACTGAATGACTAGCTCTTTCTGAGAGAGAGTAAAGGACAGGGGAGTCTAGTAGGCTGCAGTCTATGGGGCTGCAAAGAATTGGACATGACCAAGAAACTGAACAACAAGAACAATAAGTCTCAAAGAAACTTTTCATTGCAAGATCTAATGTATTCACTATCACTGAGAAAAGATAACTTTTATAGGAAAGAACACACATCTTTGTACCTCTGACATAAATTGTAAATATTTTGACTACACTCCAACATCAAATTAATTACAAGTCATCTCAGTCATTAAAATGATCTTAATTGATGCCTTGTGCCAGATGCTGGGGATAAAACAGTGAGCAAAGTAGCACTGATCTGCATCAACACTGTATTTACAGAAAATCAGAGGAAACAGAAAAATACACAGTTAAATAAAATAAGGTGTGAAAATTGTGTATGTGAGCCCAAAGCAAAGGTGCTTACCCAAATCCAAAAAGAAAGGTACAAATTACCCCTAGTTCAGTTCAGTTCAGTCGCTCAGTCATGTCCAACTCTTTGAGACTCCANCCCCTCACCTCACCACCCTAAGCAAAGGTGTGGGCAATGGGTAAGAGAGAAGGAAGGGTGAGGGTGGCGGGAAGGAGGGGTCATGCCAATGCACCTGGAGGACTGTGGTGGCTGCCAGGCCTGGCCTGCCCTGTGGGGGTCAAGCTATCAGGCAATTAATAGAGCCAGAGGGGGCCCCTTGTCCCTTTGTCTTCCTGCCTTTGGGGCCCTGGGAGGGTCGGGCTCACACTGGGCCTGACCTTCCTGTCCGAGTCCCCTCCTGGGCCAGTGGCGGCGGGGGGGTGGTGTGCATTTTCCCACACCTTGCTCTCAGCTACAGTGCCCACAGCCCTGCCCCCTCACTGGTCAGAGCATGCCCAGCTGTCCTGGCCGGCTGTGACACAGCAGATGCATGGACCGGGGCAGCCCCACCTGTGCAGATTTGCTCAGTGGAGGATGCTGGGGCAAGCTTCTGTAGAAAACACACCCTGTGCTCCCACTGGTGGCGGTGACCGGCTTCGAGGTGGCTGCAGAGGGCCCAGTCCCTCTGATCTGCACCCTTTTCTGCTGGACGGCTGCCTCCTCCACCGGTGGGGCTTCCAGTCCCTCCTTTTCTGCTACCAGAGCCTCTGCTCCCCTGAAGGGGAGCACTCCTCCCCAACTCAGCTTGAGCAGTCTGGGTGGAGTGGTCTCTGTCCCATGGTCTCAGCGTGGACACACAGTCTGGGCCTGGCCAATCCATCCCTCTGCCCTTAGTGAGCAGTTCCGGGTGGACAAAGAATCCCAATCCGTCAAGTGAGACTAACCTGACTAGCCCCAGGACACCTGCATAAACTATCAGGAGAGACCCTCCAAGGAAGGACCCACCTGAATGTGGAGCCATCCCTGAGGAAAGCAGGGCTGAGAGAGGGAGGCACCCCGAGTCCTGATGACACATCAACACCTGGTCCAGCTGTACCTGCAGCCACACACATCTCTGGCTTTCCAGTTACCTCCATCAGTCAATCCTCTGACTCTTTCTTAACCCAGCTGAAGATGTGTTTTGGTTTGGTTGGTATACTTTTGCACAACAACCTCAAAGAGTGCTACACTTCCTGGTGTGTTGAGACCAATACCAGGGTCACCTCCTCCAGGCAGACCCCTCCCATTACTGTGGTCCACACAGTTCCGCTGGCGTCTGACTCCCTTCCCCTCTTCCTGTCTGGACCGTGCCCTGGGCACTTGCACAGGCCCGTGTGCTGCGCTAGGTCCTGTGGGGGGAGCACCAAGACGGGCCGGGGGCACTGGCACGTCCCAGGGGCTGGCTGCTGGGCTCCTGGAGGACTCCACAGGACCTGAGGGAGGCTGTCCACGGACGCCGTGCCCAGTGGTCCCTGCGTGGTGGGCTGAGTGCAGGGCATTCGTCACTGCGGGTGCTGTCACACACCGCAGGCCCGGGCCAATTATGCCACTGCGACAGATAAGTGTCTAACACGCCCCTGTGGGGCACCACTCCCACTGAGGGTCACAGTCAGGGAGCTATCTGCTGGCCCAGGGCCAGGGAGACAGCGGTGAGGGAGCGGGCCCTTCTCCCCTCCATGGCCTCCGGGGGTGGAGGGGCGCTCCCAGCAAATGTGCGAGATGCCGTGTCTCCTCAGACACACGTGCCCTTGCCTGGGTCCAGCAGGCACAAGGCGCCCAGTGTGCCCGGCCCTCCGCGGCTGCCGCTGTGCATCTGCTGGGGCTGCCCATGCTGTGACGCCCGGTTCCCACGCCGCCCTGCCGACCCCCAGCAAGCCTCCCTCCTTTTCCCACAGCCCCCTTTGGTCTCTCCTGCCCTGGGCTTCTAGTTTGTCCATGCGGACTTTGGGGGGCTCAGGCCACAGGCTCAAGGCTCCATCCACAGCTGGGCTCCTGGCTTGAGTGGGGTCTTGACTTCTCTGAGGCTCAGCGTCCTGCCCTGAAAACCAGGGTGGCAGTCGCACCACTTTCTTCACAGGGCTCCCTCCTGTCGTGGGAGCAGACAGAGGGCACTAGGGCAGACGGCCTGAGGGGCGGGCCAGGCCGGGCCCCACCTCCCCAGCTGCCTGGGGACCAGAGGAGGCCAACCTGGCCCCTCAGGACGCCTGGGGAGCAGGGCCACGGAAGGGGTGAGAGGCTGAGGCATGTGGGTCTGGGACCCTGTGTTTCAGACTATGAACTGCAGGCAAGATGCCATTCTGATAGGCTTTGGATCAGGAGGCTCGGGGCACAAGAGAGTCTGTGACTAACTCTCAGGGCCTCCTGCAGGATTCTCCTCACCAGGGTCAGTGATTTAAAATCAGCATCGACACTTCTTTTCATCAGAGCTGGTACAAGGTTTCTGGCTAAATGACATCTTAATGTTCACACACACTTGGAAACCAGCGCCCATGATGCAGAGGCCAGTCAGTGGGGCTGCCCACTGGCGTCCGTGGCTGAGGGGCTCTCCTTCTTGAAAGCCGTCTCCATACTACGAGGAGAGCTGGAGGCTTCCATGGCCCTGCCTGTTGCCCACTTCCTGGACCACAAGAGAGCCCCCCGCATCCGCTTCTCTTGCCTAATGTCTCCTGTTCACCCTTCTCAGAGATGTGGCTGGTGCCTGCCTGTTCTGTGCCACACCAGGGGTGACTGCGGGGTGACCAAGGGAAGCGGGAATCAGCCTGGCTGAGCCACTGGCAACCAATACCACACACATCTGCTCACACGCCAGGCACTGCAGGGCCTTGCCAGTCCTTGCTGCTGCCACCGCCCCCCACCCACCGTGGACACATCGTCTGAAACCGGGACGGCCGAGTGCATGATAAGAACTTGCGTCTGCAAAACTCCTCCCCTCTCTTCAGAGCAAAGGGGCTTAGAGCTAAAGTATGAAAAAGAGCCTTTCCCTCTCAAGAGACAAAATTCGAAGGATATGGGAGGGGAGCGAACAGGGATTCTCAGTCAGGGGACCCGGGTCTCTGCTGGCTCTGCTGTTTTTCAGACCTGTGACCTTGGACAGACCGCTTAACCTCCCTGAGCGTCTGCTCTCGTTAGTTCCCACCTCACGGGGCTGTTTGCACAGATGAAAGGCTAAATCGATGTGACACAGCTCTGCAACATAAAGAGCCCTGCAAATGTTAGTTATTATAAGCAAAGATGAGGTCCCTGAGACACAAACAACAAGCTGACATAAAATTAGCCTGCTTTGTACAAGACTTCTCAGGCAAGCAGGATAATCTTGATAACAATAATCATAGTAATTATAATAATAACCCCTTCCGTTTGAGGAGCTGCTTTGGATCTTTCAGAGTTCTCCTCCTCTAATCTTTTAGGCCAAGTGAAGTCTGAGTGTGTGCATGTGTGTGTGTACACGCACACACATGCACACACGCACAGTCCTCTGGTTGCAAAGGAAGTCTCCATCCTGCCCTGTCCTGCCACGTGCACTGCAGTAGCTTCAGCTCCCGCCAGGGGGCAGGAGTGCACAGGCCAAAAGGAGGTGCAGGGCTGCTCCACAAGCCCAGCCCAAGAGCCCAGGTAAGGCTGGGCCAGGACGGGGCATGGACTCTGTTCCTCGAGTGAAAGGGGCTGAGAGACCCCTGCTGCTGGAGGCCCAGCCTGTGCACTGCAAGGTCAGCAGGTGGAGAATGGCAGGNTTCAGTGTCTCTGCCCTCTGATGCCCTCTTGCAACACCTACCATCTTACTTGGGTTTCTCTTACCTTGGGAATGGAAAATCTCTTTACAGCTGCTCCAGCAAAGCACAGCCACTGCTCCTTACCTTGGACAAGGGGTATCTCCTTACTGCCTCCATTCCTGACCTTCAATGTGGGACAGCTCCTCTAGGCCCTCCTGCACCTGCGCAGCCACCGTTCCTCAAGTTGCTCCTCCCGGCCACCGGCCCTGGCCTTGGGCTCGGGGTGGCTCCTCAGGGTCCCCGCCCCTGGCCTCGGGCACAAGGTGGCTTCTCCCTGCTGCCCCCGACCTGTATCAAATGCTCTACTGAATTTCTCAACATATCCTGTTGTTACTAAATTCTCAAACTTTCATTCATTTGCATAAGTCACTCTGTATTTGTTTTTTCATTTCAGTTCAATGCTCAATCCTGTCGAACTCTTTGCAATGCCATGAACTGCAGCACACCAGGCTTCCCTGCCCATCACCACCTCCCAGAGCTTACCCAAACTCATGTCCATCGAGTCAGTGATGCCATCCAACCATCTCATCTTCTGTCTTCCCCTTCTCTCCCTGCCTTCAATCTTTCCCAGCATCAGGATCTTTTCCAGTGAGTCAATACTTCACATCAGGTGTCCAAAGTATTGGAGTTTCAGCTTCAGCATCAGTCCTTCCAATGAATATTCAGGATTGATTTCCTTTAGGATAGACTGGATGGATCTCCTTGCAGTCCAAGGGACTCGCAAGAGTCTTCTCCAACATCACAGTTCAAAAGCATCAGTTCTTCAGTGCTCAGCTTTCATTATAGTCCAACTCTCACATCCATACATGACTACTGGAAAAAACCATAGTTTTGACTAGATGGACCCATGTCAGAAAAGTAATGTCTCTATTTTTTAATATGCTGTCTAGGTTGGTCATAGCTTTTCTTCCAAGGAGCAAGTGTTGTTTAATTTTGTGGCTGCAATCACCATCTGCAGTCATCTTGGAGCCCCAAAAAATAAAGCCTGTCACTGTTTCCATTGCTTCCCTATCTATTTGCCATAGGTGATGGGGCATTCATTTTTAGTTACTGCTATGGTATTACCACCAATTTATAGCTTAAAACAATACACATCTGTCGTGCAATCCTTCTGGAGGTCAGATGTCTTAAAATCAAGGTTTTTGAGGAGTGAGCTTCTAATGGAGGGTTTAGGAGAGAATGTTTCCTTGCCTTTTTCAGCTTCCAGAGGCCATCTGCCTTCTGTGTCCTGTGTCTTCCCTCCTTAATCTAACTAAGCTCTTCAGTAATCAGGTCTCTTTCTCCCTGATTTGGTCCTCTTACCTGCCTCTTCCACAAATTCTTGTGACTACATTGGGACAATGGTGATCATGCAGGAAAACCACTTAACTCATGATCCCTACCTTCATCACATCTTCCAAGTCCCTTTTAGCATTTAAAGTAAATGTAATAACTGGTTTCAGAGGTGGTGGTTTTCTTTTGCAGGCTTCCCCAGTGGTTCAGTGGTAAAGAATCTGTCTCCCAGTACAGGAGGCACAGGTTTAATCATTCGGTCGGGAAAATCTTCTGGAGGAGGAAATGGCAACCCGCTCCAGTATTCTTGCCTGGGAAATTCCATGGACCATGGAGTCTTTGGGGCTTTAGCCCATGGGGTCACAAAGAATTAAAGATGACTGAGCAGGCACACATGTTTTCTTTTTGGGGGCAGGAGAAAAGGAAAGTTTAATTCAGCCTACTACTCTTTGCAAAAATTTCCACTGAATCTTTTATTTTTTAATTTATTTTTATGGGCAAAGTAGAAAAAAAACTATGTGTCCCTTCCATTAGATATTTTTAGAATTTTTTTATATAATTCTGGATGATACACCAATAAACCCAGAAGGCAGATAGGGAATGAACAAAAGCAAGAGAATAGTAAGGAAAGTAAAAAGGGAGGAGGAAGAAACAAAGGAAGCAAGCCAAGCTCAGATTATAACAGTTTAAAAAATCATGTTTGCTGATAAAATGTTAAAGATAAGATATTGGGATAGCTCACGTAATACTATCTTGAAAGGGGGATTTTGAAGAACCCTTCCAATATGTATTTATTTACATGCATGTGGGTATTAACTTTATTATGTTTGAATGTTAGCAAAGGAACTAGACCCTCTTAGCCTCTTCATGATATGAAATTGGTTTTAAAAACATTCAAAAGTAGTCACACATTATCTTTTACTCATGTCTAAAACACACCTTTACATTTTTAGCACAAAATCTTTGCTGTTTCCCAGTTGTGTCTTGGACAATGTAGAATGCTCCATAGGGTGGCCTTAGCTGTATTATATTATCCCTCAATTTGTCCTATGGAGTCAGAATTACTGACCCTCAGGGTTTGGCAAGAGACCTATCATTTTTACGTTATAAAGCATGGCCTAATAAGTAAAATCCATCAGTTAACATAAAAGTAGTTCCTTGTTGCACTTGGATTTATTGTCTGCTTAAAGGAGATTATCCAAAGCATGACTCTTGCTAAATAAAAAGCCATTTATATCTGTTTATATCAACTCAAAATGCATAGACAGTCTCTAGCACTAAGTAGGAAAGTCGTAATATTTTATGCCATGCAATATATGTTTAACATATCTTTCCTTTTAAACATGAATACCATGCAGGCATTTCATCAGTGGTTCACTGTATACAATTTTCTTCTAAAATACAGTTTTACTAAAGAGTCATTTACTGTGGAGCTTGTGTGTGTGTGTGTGTGTGTGTGTGTGTGTGTGTGTATGATATATCTTTCTTTTAGTGCCTCATAGAAAAAGTGGCCCTTCATTTTATTTTATTATTGAAGGAGAATCCAGTAACTAACTTAGACTGATTCATCTTAGAAATATCTGTCCTCTCAGCTGCTGTGTAGCAAACTTCCCACACAGTCTATTTTGTTCTAATGCTCTTCCCTTTATAGTTGCAGCAATATTTTCAATTAATTTTAAAGTGGTATTTGCTGAGAAAGAATTTCATTTTACTTTATTGCTATATAGTTTCCAGATATTTTTGCTTTTCACCATAAGAGGAAGATCAAGAGCTTTCTTGATGAAACAGGATATTTTGCATTTTGCTATTTCATAAAGCATTAAACAAGAAGTTTAAGCTTTTTTTTTTTTCTTTACATTATTAATAAGATATCTTGTCTACATAGGTTTTCAGGGTCACTCTTCAACTATTTTCAAAACCTTGTCAAATTTTTTGTATTTTTTTGTAATTTTTTAACATATAATTAACCATATAAGTGCCAGGCTTTCAAGTCCTCAGATAAGACTTCAGTGACTCTTCACTCAGATTTAATTTAAAATCCTTTGAATTAGAGGATACAGACCTCAGAATAATCTGACTCTCCACTCCCAATTCCCTGAACTAATCTCTCACCACCTCTCCTCTGAGTCCATCAGCCATTTCAGCCAACTTTCTTTCCAAATGAGTGTATGTTGCTCTCACCTCTTACTTCTTTCTCATGTCACTCTCCTTGATCATAGTTTTGAATATTACAAGCCTCTTCTCACTTTTCTACCCTCTAGCACTCATCACCTCCTAATATGTTGTATAACTCACTTGATTCATGTTTTGTATTTAAATATTTACTGGAAACCAAGCATTCTGGAAATGCCAATTACTTTTTTTTTTTTTCTATTTGTATTTAACATGAGCATCCCTAACACCTAGAACTGTGCTCAGCACAGAGGTCATCGATAAATTCTACTAAATACAAATCTAGTGTTTTAAAACATTTTTTAAACCATATCTTATCTGGATAATCACTGTGCTGTGCTCAGTCACGTCCGACTCTTTGTGAGTACCATGGACTGTAGCCCACCAGCCTCCTCTGTCCATGGGATTTTCCAGGCAAGAATACTGGAGTGGGTTGCCATTTCCTTCTCCATGGGCTCTTCCTAACCCAAGGATCAAACCTGCATCTTCTGTGTCTCTTACATTGGCAGGCAGATTCTTTATCACTGAACCGCCTGGAAAGTTCCTGGATAACCACAAGTATCTTCTAATTGGCTGGCGCTTCTCCATCTTTATTCCAATGCAATCTCAATAAAATGATATATAAAATATTGGCTCAAGAACTGTTGACACATGGAGAAATGGAAACTGGGAGTATCCTTGGGATGTATAAAACCTATGAGAAACAGGCCATCCTGGGGAAAATGGTTCTTAAAGAAGTTATTCTGTCACAAGATGATGGCACTGTCCAAACTGAGATTCCATCTGTGTGCAGCCACATCCACTGAAAGTTCAAGAAAGCATTGGTAGGGGTGGTGGTGGTGGTTCAGTGGCTCAATCGTGTCCGAGTCTTCACCACCCCATGAATTTTAGTTCCCCAGGCTCCTCTGTCCATGGGATTCTCCAGGCAAGAAGACTGGAGTGGGTTGCTATTTCTTTCTCCAAAAAAAGCATTGGATTGGCAAAAATATTCTTCCAGGTTTTCATACAACGTTACCGAAAAACTCGAAAGAACTTTTTTGCCAACCCAATACTTCAGAGTCACAAGTTTTAAATTTTATTCTGTTTATTCATTCATTATAAGGGGCTTCCCCAGTGGCTCAGCAGTAAAAAAAAAAAAAAAAATCTGCTTGTAATGCAGGAGATGCAGGAGACGCTAGTTCAATCCCTAGGTTGGGACGATCCCCTGGTGTAGAAAATAACAAACCACTGCAGTTTTCTTGCCTGGAGAATCCCATGGATTGAGGAGCCTCCTGGGCTACAGTCCATGGGCTCGCAAAGATTTGGACACAACTGAGTGTATGCACGCATGCACACTTAACGTAGGTGCTGAAATTTTGCTGCAAAAGCATCGTTTTTACAAGAAAAGACATTAAAATGTGAAGTTTTTCTGAAAATATATTAATAATATAATCTCTACAAAATCAGAATAGTATCTTTATGTTGAATGAATGTTTTCTCTCATAATTACCTACCAAAACAGCAGTTTCAAGGTACTAAACAAACACATCTTTAAATAGTCAATAAAAAAAGAAAAAAATAAAAAAAACCAGATCAGAGTATCTGAATTGAATGAAGTGCCATTTCAAAATCATAAACCTCTAGGTAGTTAGAGTTGAGGTTGAGAGGAGAGGCCCCGAGGTAATATAAATGTTTCTAGGTTGATTCAGTTGTTTTCAGCCAGTAGGGAATTTTCAAAACTTTGAAGACTTCCATCATAAAGCATAATTCTAAAAACGGTTTTAGTAATGTTGAAGCAAAGATTGCTTAAAATTATAGAATGATGATGATAATGAATTCAACATTATTTTATAAACCAAATGTTTCTTCTTGTGAACGGTTATGAAGAGTGTCAATTAGAAGCAAAGCAGAAGTGGTTATTTCCTATGGGATTGCACAGAGTTGAACATGACTGAAGCAACTTAGCAGCAGCAGCAGCAGTAAATCTAAGAGCTGATAGTTTAAATAGGAAAATACCAAACATGGAATATTAAATTCTGTTATGCTATGTATGATTATGGCTTTCCCCTCTGGCTCAGCTGGTAAAGAATCTGCTTGCAACGTGGGAAGCCTGGGTTTGATCCCTGGGTTGGGAAGATCTGGTGGAGAAGTGAAAGGCTACCTAAGCCAGTAGTATGACCTAGAGAATTCCATGGACTGTATAGTATAGTCCATGGGATCTCAAAGAGTCGTACATGACTGAGCAACTTTTACTTTCACTTTCATGTATGATGATAGATTAAGAAATGAATGATGGTATATATTATTTGATAATCCAATAATTTCATTTATTTATATGACTATATAAACATCTATATATATATAATTTGTATATATATTTATCTTTGGTATGTTATAAAATTTCGAATACCATCTATGGCCTAAGGGCCTTGAATATAGAAATGATGCTTTATTCCTGCATATGATACAAACTCCACAAAGATTTTTTGACTTGACTTAATTATTAAATAACATTTTGTTAATATTATATAAGGATGGATATAATTAAACTTCTTTGAATTGTAGAATTAAAGGTAGATACACAGCACTTAGACAAGTTTAGCTAATTTTTTTTTTAATTCTATTTTTGCCCATATGTATAAACATTTCCATGAAACCTAAATTAGAAAGTGTGCTTTTAAAAAATTTATTTTGGTTACATATGTGTTTGATTTACAAGTTTATGTCTGATACTTTTCAGCTAATAATATATAATTTTTACACTTCTCCATGTAACAACATATGTGGCTGAAGTATCCACCATGTGCCAGATACTGAGTTATATATGAAATGCAATCAGTAATACTATTAGTTCTACAACTAGAATTAATCAACATATAAGGATATACAAGCATACTTATTTTTATCCTGCTTTGCTTTATTGCACTTCACAGATAGTATGCTTTTCACAAATTGAAGGTTTGTGGCAACTTTGAATGTAATGTCTATTTGTGCCATTTCTCCAACAGCATCTCCTCACTTCATGTCCCTGTCTCATATGTTGGTAATTCTCACAATACATAGTTTGAGGAAGATGGTATTTTTCCTGAAACAGTCAACCCAGAATGGAATTACAGGGAGTTTAGGTCAAGAGGTTTCCCTCTTCACAGGACACAGTTGTTTTTCATTCTCATGGTGGGTAAGAATCACCAAAAGAGTGTCCAAAAAACCTGCATTAATAGTCTGGACAAAAACTACAGAATCAACATCCCCATTATCCCATCAAGGTCATATCACCATTGTTTGTGCATACAAATCTAGCTTTTGAAAGTCTGAGTTTTTCAACTCTGAAAAGGATTTCAATCTAAAATGGGACCATGGGACATGAAATGGAAAATCTCATGCATGTACCTTCATGAGACTGGAACTTAAGAGCTGAGATACTGATTTCTTATAATGTCTAATTTACAGAAGACTGAGATTCATCTATTAGTCAAAGAGCATCTGCTGATAGTCCTTCCTCATCCTCAAGCCTGTCAACTTACTGCTTGGGCTCCAAATGAACTTCTGTATCTTCCCTCCTTGTACATAAATCTGGCCTGCCCCAAAACCTCAACAGATATGAGTGTAGCTGGCAACACTATGTGCTGTGAGAATTTTAATTCTGTTGCTATTTCTGAAAAAACTCAATTTCTAGTCATTTGTGCTTGCATCAGTTTACTTCCTTTTTTAGGTTAGCAAAACATTTGTCCCATTTAAAGCATTTATTTGAAACACAAATTTCATTTTATAGGCACTTTTGATGAAGTATCAAATCCTTTAGCCTAGGAGTTCAGCATTTTCACTAGCAAATCTCACCTAAACTGCTCCATGAAGTACCTATGCTAATTAATAGTAATTAATATGTGTCAGACTATTTAATCACCTTGATTTTATAATTTGATTAAATTTGTCATAATAGATTCACAGGGTAAGCAGTGTTATCATCATCATTGTGCAAAGGAAATATATGAAGTTAAAAACCTGCTCAATGACACAATTATGATAGTTGGTTTTCAGTCCATGTCATGTTCAACCCTTTGCAGTCACATGGACTGTAGTACTCTAGGCTNCCAAGTTTCAAACTATCCAGGCTTTAAAAAGTCAACCCTCTCCCAATAAAAGGTTAAAACAAAAATCAGATTGAAAACATTAAATCACTTATGCTGTAAATAAATTCATTATATTCTCATAACATTATAAATTAAAGATTGGCCTCAATAGACTGCTTTGATTTATGTTGCTTTTTCTACTAATTAAACAAAATTGACCTCCCTCCCTCTCCCCCCACCCCCAACACTTTTCTGGTGTTAATGGCAAAACATCTATCAAATATTTTTAGAATTTCCTCTCCTCTACAAAAAAAGAAAATATAGACACAGGAAAAATAAATAGTCTTTATATACTTGGAATACCAAAGCTTTCCTCGTAATTTATTACTTCACCTTTTCCCTTGATTTACAGTCTTCTCTGCTTCTCTGGCCAAAGGAGGGAGATCTTTGCAGCAGTCTCTTCCAGAAATAATTTTTTTGTTTTGTTCTTCAAAAAAGTGAAATTAAGTCTTAAATGAATTAAAAATTTCCTGTAAGGAGACTTCTCTTCTCACTCAAGGCAATTATTAGAAAGCAGGTCCGTCTTCTAAAGCTGCCCTGTGTATTACTCTCAGTTGAGATTCTCTTCAAATATACCCTCAATATATACCTTTCTGAGAAGAATATTTTTCTGACATCATAATCTAGTTCCAAATATGATTGAATAACCTTTATGATAATGCTGAGGACACATGACTGCAAATGAGATGACTCCACACTACTGGCTTTTTTTTTTTTTTTTTTTTTAAGGCTTAGGAATAGAAGAAGTGCCAACAGAGCCTGAATATTTGCTTAGGCCTTGCTATCATATAAATGCACCTTAGCAAAGGAAGATTTGAAGGCCAGACTTTAATCTGAAGCTTTGCCATGTGAAGACAGTTGAGCTTGTGAGACCTACACCTACATGAATGCCTAGCCCATGAGCAAGCCCCAGACTCCATCTTCCCATCTCCAATGGCAACAGTATATCCCAATTTTAAAGAGATGTTCTAAATTTCGAAGTGCACGTTTACTCTTAAATTCATGTTTACATAACCAGTTGATGTCTATCTCTAGAGATATCTTCTCTTGCAATTTAGGGGGGAAAACCTCTAGCATTTATGTTTGGCTTCCTTATCTTTCTTCCATTTTTCCTCCCAGGTCCAAACAAGGAAACAAATAAACACTCAAATGAAAAAAAGGTAACTTAAACTCTTTAAAGGAGATGGCAATGGCACCCCACTCTAGTACTCTTACCTGGAAAATCCCATGGACGGAGGAGCCTGGTAGGCTGCAGTCCATGGGGTTGCTTAGAGTAGGACACGACTGAGCAACTTCACTTTCAGGCATTGGAGAAGGCAATGGTAGCCCACTCCAGTGTTCTTGCCTGGAGAATCCCAGGGACGGGGAGGCTGGTGGGCTGCTGTCTATGGGGTCGCACAGAGTCAGACACGACTATGTGACTTAACAAACTCTTTAAAATTGCACCTGGGCTCAGAAATTCCCTTCTTATTACCAATAAACATGCAAATTTAACATTTGCCAATTTCCAAGTTATATCACTCAAATCCTATGAAACTGAACAACACAATGTATCCTTTCTTTTCTCTCTTTCTTTGTTTGCATAAAGAAGTTTGCATAATTAGCTCAAGTAAAATTATCATTTGATTATGCTTTGAACCATAGCCTGGATTAGGATTTGACTTCTAGGTAGCAAGAACCTAGAGGAAAGTTTAAAGTAATGCCTGTAAATCCCCCAAAGGGCAGGAAAGGGTGTGTTTTATTACTAAATCTCTTTATAGATGAGGATAGGACTCAAACAAGGCTGTCTTTATAAGAACAGGACTGGCTTCCTGACCTGCATACAGATTTCTCAAGAGGCAGGTCAGGTGGTCTGGTATTCCCATCTCTCTCAGAATTTTCCACAGTTTATTGTGATCCACACAGTCAAAGCCTCTGGCATAGTCAATAAAGCAGAAGTAGATATTTTTCTGGAACTCCCTTGCTCTTTTAATGATCCAGCACATGCTGGCAATTTGATCTCTGGTTCCTCTGCCTTTTCTAAAACCAGCTTGAACATCTGGAAGTTCATGGTTCATGTATTCCTGAAGCCTGGCTTGGAGAATTTTGAGCAGTACTTTACTAGCATGTGAGATGAGTGCAATTGTGCAGTAGTTTGAGCATTCTTTGGCATTGCCTTTCTTTGGGATTGGATTGGAAACTGACCTTTTCCAGTCCTGTGGCCACTGCTGAGTTTTCCAAATTTGCTGGCATATTGAGTGCAGCACTTTCACAGCATCATCTTTCAGAATTTGAAATAGCTCAACTGGAATTCCATCACCTCCACTAGCTTTGTTTGTAGTGATGCTTTCTAAGGCCCACTTGACTTCACATTCCAGGATGTCTGGCTCTAGGTAAGTGACAAATATAGATTGCATATTAAAAAACAAAGATATTACTTTACCAACAAAGAACCATATAGTGAAAACTATTGTTTATCCAGTACAGCTATAAGAGCTGGACAATAAGCAACCCTGAAAACTGAATAAGTGATGCCTTCAAAGTGTGGTGCTGGAGAAGACTCTTGAGAGACTCTTTGGCAGCAAGGGTATCAAACCAGTCAATCCTAAAGGAAATCAACCCTGAATATTCACTGGAAGGACTGATGGTGATTCTGAAACTCCAATACTTTGCATTTCCATTAAAATGCTGAGAATACATTGATTCACATGAATTAAAACAGACTATAAAATCTACCCATGATATTTGACCACTCTACTCTGTCTCTTGTTGTAGATAGAAAATAATTAAAAAAAAAAGAAAAAAGAAAATAAATAAAGATGAAGTTTATAAAAGCCTTAGTATACATTGAAAATTAAGTGCTATTCTCTATCAGAATTTACAAAGAATATTATATTTTCTAACACTGGATTGATTTAGGAACCATAAATATTAGCATGTTATTTTGTAGAGAAACAAATAATCACATATCTACAGACAGTAACTTTCATAAAAAATTTACACTGATTATTTTCCTTCCTGATGTACTATTAATATTGAGTCTTTCTGAGAAACACAACTTGTTACTGTCTTTTAAATGGTCAATAGAAAAGTATTAAGTTCCTTATTTTATATTAGAATTTCTTTATAAACTTATATCAATAATTTTTTTTCAATATAGGCTTGATCAAAAGAAAAATAGTGCATAATTGAAAACAGCTTACTTCTATGGGCATACTTTGGAGATATTGAAGATCTGGTTCCAGACTACCTCAAAAAATGAACATTACAACAAAGTGAATCACATGAACTTTTTGATTTCTCCGTGTATATAGAAGTTATGCTTACACTATACAATAGTCTATTAAGTGTGCCATAGCATTATGTCTAAAAAGCAATGCCATTGTTGTTTAGCCACCAAGTCCTGGCTGATGCTTTGTAACTCCATTACCCACCAGTCTCCATTGTCCATGGGTTCTCCAGGCAGGAATACTGGAGTGGGTTGCCATTTCCTTCTCCAGGGAATCTTCTCAACCCAGGTATCAAACCTGGATCACTTGCACTGGCAAGTGTATTCTTTACTGCTGAGCCACAAAGGAAGCCCTAAAAAAATCAATGTGTGTACCCTAAATTATAAAGCATTTATTGCTTAAAAAAATCCTATCCCTCCTCTGAGCCTTATGAATTGTAATTTTTCTGCAATAGTAGCAATGATTACTGATCATAAATCTCCATAGTGTTAAAGTGTTAGTCGTTCAGCCATGTCTGACTTTTTGCATCCACTAGGCTCTTCTGTCCACTGGATTCTCCAGGCAAGAATACTGGAATGGGTAGCCATTCCCTTCTCCAGGGGATCTTCCCAATCCAGGGATTGAACCCAGGTCTCTGACATTACAGTGGATTCTTTACCATCTGAGCCAACATGGAAGACCCGAGATCACCACAAAATATACAATAATAATGGAAATTTGAAATATTTTGAGAATCATCAAAATGTGACAGAGACAGGAAATGATCAAAGACAGTTGGCAAAATTGGGCTGATAGACTTGCTCAATACAGGGTTGCCATAAACCTTCAATTTGCAATAATAATAATAAACTGTGAAGCTCAATAAAGCAAAGAACACTAAAACAAGATATGCCTGAGTAGTTTAGAATAGTAGTTAACATTTATGAGCTACAACAGAGTCTTAAATTTTTGGCATAGTCACTATACATATGAGGAACTTGGTAACTAAGAGGTTAAGTGTTGTGTTCAAATTTACCATCATAAACCAACAAGGGCAGAGAAATTCTGATTTAAAATTCAATCCTGTAACCTAGTATTATATCTTACTACTTTCCCCAACTCTAAGTCAAATCTGAAATTATTTAAAACATCTCAGATAGTACTATTTTTTTCCTTTTATTTCCACTGAATCATAACATGGAATGCTTTTAAAATATTTACAGTGATATAGCTTAGTAAAAACTAATTGTTCACTATTGCTGCAGTTCAGAGCAATAATATCTAATTAGATATCACATCCTCATTAAGACTTTGTGGGTAACTATTTATTTATAGATAGATATTGAAAGTGAAACCATCACTTGTGTAAGCTAGTGAATATTACAATCCCTCCTACATTATTGTTTCATATACTTTGTATTGTTCAGCATTCTATCATTTTATCTTCATTTACTAATAATGAAAACATAAAGGAAATACCTAGACATAGATGTTTAATTAGCTCTTTCTTAAAAGTATAACTCCTTTCTTGTTCTAAATATTGATTTTCAAATATATATATTTGGGGGCTTCCCTGGTGGCTCAGACTATAAATAATCTGCTTGCATGCAGGAGACTCAGGTTCTATCCCTGGGTTGGGAAGATCCCCTAGAGAAGAAAATGGCAACTCACTCCAGTTTTCTTGCCTGGAAAATTCTATGTAAAGAGGAGCCTGGTGGGATCCAGTCCATGAGGTTACAAAGAGTCGGACATAACTGAGCAACTAACACTTTCTTTCTTTCTTTATATATATATAAAAGAAAGTGACTAACACTTCCTTTATATATATCCTCTTCTTCAAATGTTAAAAAAAGAATAATCAATTGATCTATTTTGTCTAGTCTACTCTCCATATGTTATTGTGACCCTTACCTTCATCTTTCACATCAAGTCTAAAGGGGGCTGGAAAATGAGCCAAGGTGTTGAAAAGAAAGTGAAGTCACTCAGTCATGTCCGATTCTTTGCAGCCCTATGAACTGTAGCCTACCAGGCTCCTCTGTCCATGAGATTTTTCCAGGCAAGAGTACTGGAGTGGGCTGCCATTTCCTTCTCATTTAGAGTCTTAAATGAGTCTTGTTTCAAATCTCTAAGTTCACATTTCTAAGAAAACATGTTACAATTGAGTGCTTTTGATTTTTTTCTCCAAATCTCTACTCTGTTTTGAAAGTAGACTTCAAAATGGCTCTTTTGCTTTGGATGGGAGAAACACCAGCATGCAAGAATTCATAGGTGAAGTTTCTCAGAGAAATAATGAGTGAACCTTTTGTCTGTGCTTGATGGCAGACTTTTCATGAGAACAGGCTGCTAGAATTACTTTCTAATGACCATAGAAGACCACAGACAGAGGAAGAAGAGGCAGTGTACTAAATGCTGCTTCAAATACATCTAGAGAATACTTGAAATTTGATAAGTTACAGGCAACAGAGTTGGAATAAGAAAGGCTGCTTGAAACTTCTTCGAAAGAAAACTTATTATAAAATTATTTTTGGCAAGCAATATATGTCTGTCTTATTGAATTAAATATCCTGATTTAGATGTTTTTCAGTGTATTTCTATCATTCTCAAATACAGTTAACCCTCATGGCTGAATTACATGGAGTTGCTGATAAATGAAAATTTTTGACATAAAAAGAACAGTTTTACATGGTTCAACCTATGGTAATAAACTCACTCATTTTTCCACATCTATTATACCATATAAAAATCCACTTTCATTCTGTTTATTCTCTAAAAATGGATGATTATATTCCTCTAGCAAGAAACTGATAGGTTGATCTAAAAATATTTCAACTGAAAAATAAAATAACCAACATTTAGAAGAAATAGGAAAAGAAATCTTGCTAACATGTTGCAGTAATAAGTGAACCAAAAATCCTTGGCTGAATCAGACCCAGGCTGTACTGATATGTGGATTAACTGAGACTGTCAAAGCATTTCTATTTCGGAATTTTGTTTATGTGTGCATGCCTGCATGTGTTATATATTTAATTAGTATATAATTGCTCTTAGTGATGCTGTAGAAACTGTGCTTAACATTTATATTCAATTACCCTCCATAACCATTTTTTATTATACATTCTATTTCTAGTTTATAGTTTGCTTATCCTTATTCTGCATATTTCCTGTCCTCTTTCTCCTTAAATAATTTCTAGGTCTTTCATATTTCTTTTTCTTAGCTCCCAGTGGAATTTCTTTCATTAAAACTACTAGATTGACATTGTTAGTGAAATACACTTCTAATTTTTCCTCCCTATGCCCAGCAGTCTGAGACTTTTCAAATTGTGATAGCACCAGTTGCACCAAAAGAGATAGATTTGGGCCTAATTAACTTTTGTTCATTAAAAATGACCTTGTTTCACAGAAACGGGCATTAGGCAGCCTCGGCTTTTGCAGAGATACATTTAGAAACACAGCAAAAAAAAAAAAAAAAGAAGAAGAAGAAGCCATATGACTTAGATAACATTAGTTGCTGACAGTGTTATTAACATTATCATTTTTAATAACATGATTCATTTGCCAAAGATACAAATAGGTACTTTTCGCCAGTGACCATTTTAGTATTAGCAGAGATATTCATTATCCTGTGATGTCAGTGTCTTTACTCCTTGTGACAAACGTGTGCATGAGTCGGATATGTGGAAAATACAAGTCTGTATGAAAATATGATATACTGAAAGATACTATGCAGAATTACAATATGTTGAGGCTCAGATGGTAAAGCATCTGCATACAATGTGGGAGACCCAGGTTTGATCCCTGGGTCTGGAATATCCCCTGGAGAAGGAAATGACAATCCACTCCAGTATTCTTGCCTGGAAAAAAGTCCCATGGATGGAGGAGCCTCATAGGCTACCATGGGGTAGCAAGGAGTCGGACATGAATGAGCGACTTCAATTTCTTTCTTTCCTTTTGAAAGATAAAGAAAAGTTTTGAAAATGGTAATTGTGGATTCTTGTGTTTAATTCTCTTTGTTTTATATTTCCATAGGTCAAATGTGTTAATCACTCAGTCATGTCCACCTCTTTGTGGTCCCATGGACTGTAGCCTGCCAGGATCTTCTCTCTGTGGGATTCTCCAGGCAAGAATATTGCAGTGGGTTGCCATTTCTTTATTTTAAGATGTTTGCTTTATTTATAATATAACTCTATCAATAGCAAGGATTTGGTAAAAACTATTCAAAATACTTTAACTCACCATCGATGTTATGTTAATCTATAAAAGTTATAGATTAACTATGTTAATCTATAAAAGTTATAGATTAACTATGTTAATCTATAAAAGTTTAGTTTACAAAGACAATATGTATTCCTTTTGGACTCCATCTCAGTATTTACTTACATTGATTTCTACAAACACTTCTATATATACATTTCACTAAGAATCACACAAGTTTGACTGTTACTTCACATTTGTAAGCAATTCTTTGTTCTTTTACTTGTCCTCTCCATACACTTCATCATATGTAAAAGAAATATTGAGATCTGCTTATGAACTTTTTCAGCTATTATGTGGATATTCAATTATTCAATAAGTATAAAAATCAAGTCCTGGTCTGTATCTAGCATAAAGAGTGCAGGGCAGGCATATTATGACATTATATTACTTTAGATATGAAATAATTTTTATTTTGACCTTAATATTTCTGAGATAACATTTTCTATCTTAAATTACAAATATCTGTATAAAAGGAAAACAATAAAGCATATTTTTAGCAGTACTGTGAGCTTGAATTTAAAGTTCAACATGGTATCTGCTAATATGAATGAATAAAGTTATAGGTATAAGAATGTCAATTAAGAAGAGGTTTTTCTCCTTCTGTTAGAAAAACTATTATGCTGTGGAACTGACTAGATCTCACTAACAGTTTTACTAATTTCTTCAGTCACCATGGGTAAATCATTCTACCTCTTTGAACTTCAATTCCCACCCTTATTACATAAAGGATTTAAACCAGAATCAAGATGCTTAAACTTGAATGCATGTTAAAATGAACCTAGGAGTTTTTTTTATTTTTTATAAGTATTTATGCCAGAGTATAATGACCAGAATTTATCTAGGTTAGGTTTGGGCACCAGGATATTTTTAAGTCCTCAGAACTTTTAGAAAACTTGCTTAGATGATCTTTAATGTTTCTCAAAGTTTCAAATCCAAAAAGAGACTAAAAACATAGATGTTGATATGACAAAGCATTCAGAAACCAGTGAACCTTAAATACATCCTTTTGGAAAACTTGAAATGTATGTGCTATAAAAAATGATAATTCCTATTCATTTCTTACTATTATGCACTGCTGCCTGTGAGCCTCAGCATGTGTTTCTAGGAATAGATTGTGCCTGGAGTTTTTAATGACTGAGGCATCCCACACTTGCCATTCATCAGAAACACATGCCCTGTGGGTTATCACTGTACAAGCTGCCTTCTTCTGAGAAGTAACAGCAATTTGCTTAAGCAGTACAGTGAGTGCTATAGAACATAAACTTATTGTTCCAGTACTCTTCAATTCTAACAAGGGAACTAGTGAGAATAAAATCTGGATTTAGTTTCTGTTTCCAAAACATTTCTCTGCCCAACAAAAGATATTTTTTAGATGAAACCAAGAACTTAAAGGAATCTACATAATTCTTAGTGTATTTACTTAGCTACAAAGAATATATCAATACTAAGTGTAGTATGGCTGTAACTTGAAAAAGTATAGAGTTAAAATAAGGAAGGCAATCTTCTTGATAAGTGCAAAAGAATTCAACAACCTTTCCTCATTATAAACTTGAGTGAATCTTTCAGTGAGTATCAGATTTTTTTTTTATTTAGAGATCAAGATGCAATTTAAATATACATTATATATGACAATATATAGTTATATTTATATAGTATAACTACATATGATTTATATAATATAAAAATTACTATATTATTGCATTTTCTTAGTTTTATTAATGACCTTGTTATAAATTATAATGACAAAGTCCTGCCTAGTCAAAGCTATGGTTTTCCCAGTAGTCATGTATGGATTTCAGAGGTGGACTATAAAGAAAGCTGAGTGCCAACGAATTGCTACTTTTGAATTGTGGTGTTGAAGAAGACTCTTGAGAGTCCCTTGGACTGCTAGGAGATCCAGCCAGTCAATCTGAAAGGCAATCAGTCCTGAACATTCATTGGAAGGACTGATGCTGAAGCTGAAGCTCTAATACTTTGACCACCTGATGCAAAGAATTGACTCCTTGGAAAATACCCTGATGCTGGGAAAGAATGAAGGCAGGAAGAGAAGGGGAAGACAGAGGATGAGATTGTTGGATGGCATCACCAAGTTGATGGACATGTTTGAGCAAGCTCCAGAAGTTGGTCATGCACAGGGAAGCCTGACATCCTGCAGTCTATGGGTCGCAGAGTCAGATATGACTGAGCGATGGAACTGAACTGAACAAATTATAAATCATAATCTAATATATTTATATATTAGGAATTTATCAATCAGCTGAAAAAAACTGTCTAGAACTGAACATTCAAAAGACAAAGGTCACGGCATCCGGTCCCATCACTTCATGGCAAATAGATGGGGAAACAAAGGAAAGAGTGACAGATTTATTTTCTTGAGCTCCAAAATCACTGCGGGTGGTGACTGCAGTCATGACATTAAAAGACATTTACTCCTTTGAAGAAAAGCTATGATGAACCTAGATAGCATATTAAAAATCAGAGACATTATTTTGCTGATAAAGGTCCATATAGTCAAAGCTATGGATTTTCCAGTAGTCAAATATGGATGTGAGAGTTGAACCATAAAGAAAGCTGAGCGCTGAGATGTTTTCCAACTGTGGTGCTGGAGAAGACTCTTGAGAGTCTCTTGGACTGAAAGGAGATCAAACCAGTCAATCCTAAAGGAAATCAGTCCTGAATATTCATTGGAACGACTGCTGCTGAAGTTTCAGTATTTTGGCCAAGTGATGCAAAGAACTGACCCGTTGGAAAAGACCTTGATACTGGGAAAGAATGAAGGCAGGAGGAGAAAGGGACAACAGAGAATGAAATAGTTGGATGGCATCACTGACTTGATGGACATGAATTTGAGCAAGCTCCAGGAGTTGGTGAAGGACAGGGAAGCCTGGCACGTTTCAGTCCATGCAGTCACAAAGAGTCCGACACGACTGAATGATTGCACAGCAATCAATCAGCTACTACTGAAAATGACCTGAACATAAAATTGCTTATGCAAAGAATCTCTTTCTAACTCATATAAGTGTGGGGCGAATTCTGCATCTGTTGAATCTGCTCAACTCAGATCAGTCAATCAATTCTAAGCTGTGGGTTGAGTTCAAGTCTACTGCATTTGTATATACACAGTCTGGGGCAATATTTCCTTTGACAAAGCCAGTCTTATAACAAAGGGTAGATGAAAAATTTGCAAATAATATTTACTTCTACTATATTAGTTTATTTACGCACTTATTCAACTATCCATTCAGTGATCCCACTAAAAACCAAGTATATACTGAGAGCTGTTATATGGTTAGTATAACATAAAGCACTAAAGATACATTAGTGAGAAAAATACACATGATTTCTCACTCCAGTGTTCTTGCCTGGAGAATCCCAGGGATGGGGGAGCCTGGTGGGCTGCCGTCTATGGGGTCGGACAGAGTCGGACACGACTGAAGCGACACAGAAGCAGCAGCAGCAGCAACAGCAACAGTGACTGAGCGGCTTCACTTTCACTTTTCACTTTCATGCGTTGGAGAAAGAAATGGCAACCCACTCCAGTGTTCTTGCCTGGTGAATCCCAGGGACGGGGGAGCCTGGTGGGCTGCCGTCTATGCAGTAGCACAAAGTCGGACACGACTGAAGCGACACAGAAGCAGCAGTAGCTTCTTCATGAAGTCAAAAATTCGTAAGTGGCACTAGTGAATGGCACTAGTCAAGCATTTGAACAAACACACCTATATGTGAAAANGCAGTAGCACAAAGTCGGACACGACTGAAGCGACACAGAAGCAGCAGTAGCTTCTTCATGAAGTCAAAAATTCGTAAGTGGCACTAGTGAATGGCACTAGTCAAGCATTTGAACAAACACACCTATATGTGAAAATTTTTTTTAAATATTGTTAAATGAAAATACTAAGTGATATGTTATGTGATAGACTATTACTAGATTTCAAGAGATTTTCACACAGGAAACAAAAATTGAGCTGAGAACTATGTATTATTCTATCTAGCCAAATGTGTTGTGTCAGAGAGGAGTATTTGAGGCAAATGAAGGAGTATGTTTCGATGTTCTGTGATGATGGAAATCATGTTTATTTGAAGGAAACTTTAAAGATACAGAACAGAGGTGAAAGAGAATGATATAGCTAAGGATTATAAAGAGAGTTGGAGTCGTATTATTGAAGGCCTCAAAGACCACAGCAAACATTTTGTGCATTTACCTAAGATCAATAGGAAGTTGCTGAATGTTTTTCAGCACAAAGCCTGATACAAAATATTTATATTTCCATTTTAAAATATCACTTTGTATTCATGAAATATACTGTAAAGAGACAAGAGTGGATATGGAGTTTGTTCACCCAAGAGACATTTTAGCCTGTTCTAGTTTAATAATATAAACACAGATGCATTGGAGAGAAATTTTGAAGACAACTCAAAGTGCTCTGAAAATTCTGATGCAGAGTGTGAGAGAGGGAGAAATTGCCAAACTCATTCATACAGTTCCGACTTGTGTCACTGAGTATATTATATACTTTTAAAGGATATTATCTTGACTGCTCTGTCTGTCTACTCCGAATATTCTAGATCTGTCATTACCTGTCCATGAAACTACATATTCTGCTATGCTGCTGTAAGGTATTTTCTTGTTTTTATGTCAGAAATAAACTAGAATGTTGTTTAAGCAGAAACAGTATGTGCTGTGCTTAGTTGCTCAGTCATGTCCAACTTCTTGTGTCCCTATTGACTGTAGCCTGCCAGGCTCCTCTGTCCATGGGGATTCTCCAGGCAAGAATGCTGGAGTGGGTTGCCATNAATGTTGTTTAAGCAGAAACAGTATGTGCTGTGCTTAGTTGCTCAGTCATGTCCAACTTCTTGTGTCCCTATTGACTGTAGCCTGCCAGGCTCCTCTGTCCATGGGGATTCTCCAGGCAAGAATGCTGGAGTGGGTTGCCATGCGCTTCTCCAGGGGATCTTCCTGACCCAAAGATTGAACCCAGGTCTCCCACACTACAGATGGATTCTTTACCATCTGAACCATGAGGGAAGCCCAGAAACTGAATAATCCATCTCAAATACAACATATGATCATTAAAATCATGTCAAGATAAGAAAACAAGTCTTACTATAAATCAAATATGATTGCTGATATCCTTAAAATGATCAGAATCTTAACTAGCTTAAAAAAATCATTATAAATGATTAAAAGGGTCAGTCTGTACGAGTCTGTTCTTCAGGTTAAATGATAGTCGAATCAAGGCTATGTTTGAAGAAAAAAATGGACTGGCATTAAACCTCAATTTTATGTCACAATGCTAGCTATAGTAGAGTAACATTATGTTCTACTTCATGCTAATCACCACCTCAGCAAAGGATTGCGTATTTACTTCCTCACATAAATCATATTTTTCCCCTGAAATAGACAATTATCTAAGTATATGGGGAAAATTCTCCTCATTATTTATTTGGATAGTTATCCACATCAGTCATTCTCTTGAAAATCTTTTCCTTCAGTAATTTTACAGCTAAAATAATTTATCTGAGAATAATTCAAACTGATGACATTATAATATGCAGAGAAGATAATTGGTAAATTATAGCTGTGATAATGACCTTGTTAATGTCAATCATCAAATTGATGGTCTAGCCATAGACATAAATTATTATATTGCCCAAATTAATGTATTATCTGGAGTCTAAATTTATTTTGCAATATTTATTGAGTTTCTGATATATGTCATGGCTCATGCTGGCCTTGATAATACATTAGTCACATTCTCAGGACTTTAAAATCCAGCACATAGAAGAATCTAAATACTTTGCATATGTAAACGATAAATTTCATCTTTTAATCCAAAAAGCCAAGATTACAAATATTGATTGTACCCAGGATTGTAGAGCTGTATTATATCCTGTTATTATTCTTTTATTTACCAGTTTATCATTAAACAGTAAATCATGATCTGAAAATATTAAATCTTATTAAAGAAAAAGATGAGAGTTTCTCTGAGCTAAGGAATAAATAAAGAAAACTGGAAGCAAATTCAAAATCTAAATGATGACATTGAAATTCAACTGGACTGTGATACTAGTTTTTTAATTTCATAAATCTCTTCATTTCTCCAAAGTTCATTTTCATTTTAAAATAAAAATTGTGCCCAAACTGACATTTTGAGAGCTTATATATGTTAAGCTATGAATTAGGGCCTTAAATAAATTTTCTCATTACTAAAAACCATGCATTGTAATCAGCACTATTATTATCCATCATATTTTACAAAAGAAGAAACAAATTTACAGTTCACAAATTCAGTAGAGAGCAGAGGCACAAGTTTATGAATAACTCATGATAATTTTAGACATCATGACCTGACCACTCTAATGAGATATTAGCATAAGATATTAACCTCAGAGGGCTCTTTGGAGCTTCCAAAGAGACTGAATATAAAGCAGACAAGTCTCATTCAGGAACAAAATATGTTGAGACTTTCTCTTCCTCCTGTTAAGAATACAATGAGAATATCCCTGAGATCAACACTTTCTAAACTAAAAGGAAGTAAGCATAAGTGTTAGCCATTAACCTCAGATAAAAATGTCAAACAGAAAGTTCTTAGATTTTTTTTCCTGGTACCAGTTCTGGTAAAGAGACTTCTCATGCATTGACCATCAGCTATCCATGAGTTATCACTACATAGCAGGGGTTACTAAAAGGACAATATGAGAAGGTATAGGAACAACTCCTAAAACTATGCAAGGAAAAACTTCAGCTTTTTCCTTTCTGATCCCTACTCATCCCTGAAAACTAGCATGTCAGTTTACTATTGTGAGGACCAGGCCGCCAATGATACCAGGTCACATTCTTTGATGAACACAGAAGTTGGTTGTTAATTTTCAATTCCAGTGCTCACTTTAATGCCTGACACAGAGTAGGGCACAGATTTTTGAGTGAATGGATGAATTACTCTAGTGATAATACAAAATTTATACTTGACAAGACAAGTTATCTTAGAGTAAATGAGAAATAAGCAGACGTGGCTTCCTAGGTGAGACTAAAGAACCCACCTGCAAATGCTGGTAGACATAAGAGATACAGGTTTGACCCCTGTGTTGGGAAGATCCCCTGGCGGAGAGCCAATCCAGTATTCTTGGCTGGAGAATCCCATGGACAGAGGAGCCTGGCAGACTGCAGTGTCCATAGGGTTGCACTGCGTCTGAAGTGACTTAGCACACACACAAGTCATTTTAAAAAGACATAGCTTCTATCTTTAGCTTACAATGTGTATATGATACCTACTTTACAGTGTGCGTGTGATACCTATCATTAAGGATATAGATCTGAGCAAAGCTGTATCGGTGTCTACTTGTTTATGAACATATAGAAATATGGCAGAATTAAACCATTCTGCTAGGACTAAGAAATTAGGCTGAGGTGGTTTTTACCTGTGTAAGCAAACTGTGCATGTGTGTGTGCATGCATGCACTCCCAAATAAATACCTGCAGCAGAAGGGACTAAGCAGAGTAAGTTAGACCGCCATGCGATCACAACTGCTTAGTTAAACACATCAGTTTTATCCTGTGTGGTTAAGTTCAGTTCAGTGGCTCAGTCGTGTCCAACTCTTCGTGACCTCATGGACTGCAGTGCACCAGGCTTCCCTATCCATCACCAGCTCCTGGAGCTTGCTCAAACTCATGTCCATGGAGTTGGTGATGCCATCCTACAATATTATCTTATGTAGTCCCCTTCTGCTCCTGCCTTCAATCTTTCCCAGCATCAAGGTATTTTCCAATGAATCAGTTCTTCACATCAGGTGGCCAAAATATTGGAGTTTCAGCTTATGCATCAGTCCTTCCAATGAATGTTCAGGACTGATTTCCTTTAGGATTGACTCGATTGATCTCCTTGCAGTCCATATTTCAAAAGCATCGATTTTTTGGTGCTCAGTTTTTTTTATGGTCCAACTTTCACTGGAAAAACCATAGCTTTGACTAGATGGACCTTTGTCAGCAAAGTAATATCTCTACTTTTTAATATGTTGTCTAGGTTTGTCATAGTTTTTCTTCCAAGGAGCAAACCTCTTTTAATTTCATGGCTGAAGCCACCATCTGGAGTGATTTTGGAGCCCAAGAAAATAAAGTCTGTCACTGTTTCCATTGTGTCCCCATCTATTTTTCATGAAGTGATCAGACTGGATGCCATGATCTTTGTTTTTTGAATGTTGAGTTTTAAGCTAGCTTTTTCATTCTCCTCTTTCACTTTCATCAAGAGGCTCTTTAATTCCTTTTTGCTTTCTGCCATAAGGTAAAGAAGCCAAATTTGTATAGCCAAACCCACCAGTCACTGGACCAGTGCTGCCCCTGGAAAAGAACTTGATGAATGAGTCCTGTCTGCCACCAGCACCCCCAGCAGATGGAAACATAATTCTCATTCTTAATGGTGAGTCTGCACTGCTCAACACAGTATCAGCTACAACCGCAAAATCTAAAATCAAAGCCTGAAATTCTGAACTGTATCCAGTCTATCCTTAACCTGTTTATATACTTTTATTTTCCCACAATGCTGCAGTATGAATCTAAATATTTTAGTAAAGCTAAGTACACATCATTGTTTTATAATCCTTCTTTCTTTCCTGCCTTAAACAACATCTGAGCTCTCTGCTGATAATACTTTATATATAAAGCTATTTATGATCAGATTAGTTGAAATGACCTTTTTTGGTTCTCAATTATTTTAGAATGCTTTGTCTTAGTCAAATGTATTTATGGCATGCCTCTGTATTATAATCATTAGAATATGAATTTTATCTCATTATTAGATTGTGACTTAAGTATTCATAATACTTATTAAAATAGTTATTAAGTTATTGCTAAAATGAGGAAATGTTGAATGCAGAGTAAAAAAAAATCAAACTATGTAAACAAGGCTACAGACAAGGATATCATATTTGAACTGGATTTTCAAGTCTTAGTGAGTAAACATGGCTTTCTTCATCTCTTGGGAATTCCTAGGTTATACAGTGACTCCCTGTTCTGTGATTTACTGGTTACGAGGCTCAGATCACTTGTTCTAATATTTAATTGCAGCGTGACCTTGAATTTGGGACTTACTTTTTTGAACTTCAGATTCCTAGTCTCAAAAACATAATATTTGCAGGTATATCAGAGCATTAAATGTGATAATTTTAAAGTCATCACTTCCTGACAATTACTGGTGGAATTCTGCATTAACAATGCATCTTCAGGATTACTAAAGAAATCATGAGCATTTTAAAAATTGCATTTTTCAAAATTGGTAACTTTTTTACAATATCTATGACCATTTAAGTCAATTAATATATGCTACTTTTTATTGTAATAAGAAAACAACATGAGTCTGACCTTAAATTTTTGAGTACAATATACAATATTGTTAGATATAGGTACAATGCTGTACAGTAGATCTCCAGAATATTTTTTTGTCTAGAGTAACTTTACTTACTGAACAGGTACTCCCTATTCCCCACTCCCTCCAGTCCGTGGTAATTACAATTCTACTCTCTATTTCTATGAGTTTGATTATTTTAGGTATCTCATACAAGTGAAATTAAGCAGTATTTATCTTTATGTGACTAGCTTATTTTATTTAACATGATCTCTTCCAAGTTCATCTATGTTGATGCATACATAGACTTGTTTTTTTAAAGGCTGAATAATATTCCATTTATATATATATATATNTAAAATAAGTTCACACCATTTGATTAGATCATAAATATGTATTGGATAAATCAAGAATTGCTGTATTATTCTGAACGTATTATTGTTGCCATTTAGTCACTGAGTTGTGTCCAACTCTTTTGAGATCCCATGGACTATATTTCACCAGGCTCCTCTATTCGTGGGTTTTCCCAGGCAAGAATACTAGAGTGGGTCACCATTTCCTTCTCCAATTTTGAATGTATATATCCTAATAATAAATTTTCTTGTTTGACCCAGATCTTCTACTATTCCGGGATTCTCATGTAGAGATGTTTGCATGTCAGATTTGACATGGACTCTGATAATCTGGGAATCCTCTTTTTAAAAATTTTCATTAAAAGCAGAAACTATTAAAGTCTTGTTTCAAGAACCCACCAGCATTTTGACTAGTCATTGAAAAATTACTATTTTCTGAAAGGCTGATATGTTAAAAGCAGAAATGATGATATCAGAATTTGTAAAATATAATGGCCCAAGTCTGATGGGTTTGAAATTATGCTACTTTGAAGCATGAATGAGTTTGCTAGATAATTACTGATAATGTAAAATGGTACAAGCTCTTGGCTAGGTTCTGGGAATATAACAATTAATAAGGTGATGAATTTTATTGTCTTTGTATGGATTATTGCATGGTGGTGGTTTGTTGTTGCTTTTGTTTAGTCACTAAGTTGTGTCCATTTCTTTGTGACCCCGTGAACTGTACCCCACAAGGATCCTTTGTCCATGAGATTTCCCAGGCAAGAATACTAGAGTGGGTTGCCATTTCCTCCTCCAGGGGATCTTTTGATGTAGGGATTATGCCTGTGTCTCTGTATTGGCAGGCAGATTTTTTTTTTTTAAACCACTGAGCCACCTGGGAAGCCCATACGGTAGTAAAGACACCCTTCTAAAGGGAGAAATTAAAAGATTTGATGAACGCTCAAGTGGAGAAGAGTAGCAGGAGTTAACCAGGTTAAGGAGTGGGGGTAGATATTAGGGTNTGTATTGGTTTTGCCATACATCAACATGAATCCACCACAGGTATACACATGTTCTCCATCCTGAACCCCCTCTCCCTCCTCCCTCCTCGTACCATCCCTCTGGGTCATTTCTCAATGACTTATGATGTTGAAATATACCTGTTGTCTATTGTTGTTATTGTCCAATTGCTAAGTCATGTCTGACTCTCTACAACCATGTAGATGCAATACTCCAGGATTCCCTATTTATCACTATCTTACAGAGTTTGCTCAAACTCATCTCCATTGAGTTGGTGATGCCATCCAACCATTTTATCCTCTATGCCTCCTTCTTCTTCTGCCCTCAATCTTTCCTAGTATCAGGGTCTTTTCTAATGAGTCAGCTCTTTGCATCAGGTGGGCAAAGTATTGAAGCTTTAGCGTCAGTCCTTCCAATGAATATTTAGGACTGATTTCCTTTAGGATTGACTGATTTGATCTCTTTGTAATCCAAGGGACTCTCAAGAGTCTTCTCCAACACTACAGCTCAAAAGCGTCAATTATTTGATGATCAACCTTCTTTATAGTCCAACTCTCACATCCATACATGACTAGACACACCTTTGTCAGCAAACTGATGTCTCTGTTTTTTAATATACTGTCTAGGTTTGTCATAAATTTTCTGCAAGCGCCTTTTAAATTTGTGGCTGCAGTCACAGTCCGCAGTGGTTTTGGAGTCCAAGAAAATAAAGTCTGTCACTGTTTTCATTATTTCCCCATCTGTTTTCCATAAAGTGAGAGAACTAGATGCCATGACCATCACTTTTTGAATGTTGAGTTTTAAGACAGCATTTTCACTCTCCCCTTTCACCTTCATCAAGAGGCTCTTTAGTTCCTCTTCACTTTCTGCCATAAGAGTGGTGTTATCTTGATATCTGAAGTTATTGATATTGCTTCCAGCAGTCTTGATTCCAGCTTGTGATTTTTCCAGATTGGGATTTTGCATGATGTGTTCTGCATAGAAGTTAAATATGCTGGGTGACAATATACATTCTTGATATACTCCTTTCCTATTTTTGAACCTATTCGTTGTTTCATATTTGGTTCTAACTGTTCATTCTTGATCTGCAAGAAATAACTATTCAAATCTTTTGCCCACTTCATAATTAAGTTATTTGGATGTTTTTGCTATCACATTGTAGGAATTCCTTAATATTTCAGGTGTGAACTCCTTGTCAGATACACTGTTTGAAAATTTTTTTTTTTATATTACAGGTTCCCTTTTCAGTTTGTGAGTTGCAATATTTCCCTTGATATGCAGATGAATTTTAGTTTAATGTCGTTCCGTTTATCTAATTTTTGCTTTTGTTGTCTGTGCTTGTATTGTCATATTTAANGAAAATTTTTTTTTTTATATTACAGGTTCCCTTTTCAGTTTGTGAGTTGCAATATTTCCCTTGATATGCAGATGAATTTTAGTTTAATGTCGTTCCGTTTATCTAATTTTTGCTTTTGTTGTCTGTGCTTGTATTGTCATATTTAAGAAATTATTGTCAAGATCAATATTATGAAGATTTTCATCTATGTTTTCTTGTAGAAGTGTTACAGTTTTACATCTTATGTGTGAGTCTTTAATGAATTTTGACCTGAATTTGTGTATGATGTAAAATAAAAGATGGAATTTTTTTTTTTTTGCTTGTGGCTATCCAATTTTCTTATAACCATTTGCCAAAGAGACTATTGCTAACTTGTTGTACACATTTGACACACTTGTTGAATATTGTTTGACATTCTTAGTACAGCAGGAAGAGAGAGATCACAACAAATTATCAAAATCTGACTTGATCATAAAATAGGATATAGTAGCATATATGGCTGGTATTTGCTATTTGTCTGAAGAAATGCTTCCAATAAATATATCTTGCNGGGTAGGGATAAGAACATTCTTGGAATTCTTCTTTATGAAATACTTTTGATAGAACATGAAGAATGTGAATACAGTGTGTTTATCACCATTCTCTATTAGAAGGGTAAACAAAGTCACACCTGTGCTCCACCATCGGTGCAGGTAAAGCCTGAAATTGAATATTAGTTGTCTATTCTGTATGACCATTTGTGACTCATCCATGTGGTAATGAAGATTATCAAGAGGGAGCAATTGAGATTATAGAGCAATGTCTTTTAGTGCAAGAATGCCTGAGGTGTAGATGGAATGTGGCTCCTATTTTATATCAGAAAGAAGTCTAAGATTAGACACCTAAAGAAATTATCCTAGGGATTGCTGTAAAACTGGCATTGTAAAATGATTATTGGAAAAAATCATATATTTCCTAGTGACTCTTCACCTTTGGATATCAAATATCCAGACTTTTTCTTTTTTCTGGATCCTCTCTTTTTTGTCACCAATGATAGATCCTTTCTGCTCAGCTCTGTTTCCCTCCCTTTTTGTGCNTGTAAAACTGGCATTGCAAAATGATTATTGGAAAAAATCATATATTTCCTAGTGACTCTTCACCTTTGGATATCAAATATCCAGACTTTTTCTTTTTTCTGGATCCTCTCTTTTTTGTCACCAATGATAGATCCTTTCTGCTCAGCTCTGTTTCCCTCCCTTTTTGTGCAAATGTCATTCATTCCCCTTTGAATCTATATCCTTCGCTCACTTTGCCGTAGATTCCTGAATGTGTATGTATCTCTGAGTACCTTTCTTTGTGCATCTATGACTTGAGAAACATAACTAGGCAGGCAAAAAGTCAAAATGAAAAATGAAAAGTACAGTCTGAAAGTAAAAACAGTGCTTGGAATGGGAACAGTGGCAGACAGTGTAAAAGCATCCCCTGGAGAGGAAGGGGTTTAAAGTGGCCATTCCTCCCAGTTCCAGACCCATAAAGAGCAGCCAGGTGTTTGCATAAATAAACAGCACAAACCCTTTCACACGTTACCTCATTTATTTATAAACCCCTCCCACATATGCACTTTGAAGTACACAAAAGATGCCATTGTATATTCCTTTCGTGTGTATTTCATCTACAAAATGCATCACCCCCTTAATATCTTTCCCTTCAAAGAGACATAGCTTCTTGATACAATGTAACTAATTATATTTCTAAAAAGCAGATAATCCTAACACAGCAGATGATAGAGTATTAAGGGAATTGTTCTATAAATGAATCTCATTTTATTATTGTAAAACAAATTCATAATTAATGATACAAAATTAATATAAAACAACACAAAGAAATAATGAGGAATTAATAATAAGGACTGCTACTATTATAATAATGAAACTCCTTTAAGTTAGAAGATAGGGTTTCAATCACTGGCCATGGAACATTAGATGAAATACTTCACCTCCCTGAGCCTTAGGTGTTTTTCTCTTTAGGGATGAAGATAATCAGGTTTGTCCTGCTTATCTCACAGGGAGATCGACAAGATCACACATTTGAAAAGCTTTATAAGTTACAAGGCAGAGCTTGCATTTGAGTTGTTAATATAAGGGGACTGCAATTGTGAAAATGTAAAGATCTAGTGTGTGTGTGTGAATGACAGCATTCGTGGGTAAAAGGCCTTGCTCATGAAAGCAGACTGCTACTGCTTATTAATTTGGGGAAAGGAAGGCAACAAAATAACCCTCTTGATATTTTAAACAGGAAAAACCTGACTATTGGTCCTTCGTCATTTTTATGCTACTTCGATTAACAGAATTGGATCAGAGGAAGATTAAAGTGGACGAAAAGGTATGTAGTCATATTTCACGTGTTTATGAGTTGTTAGGTTCAAAAGCTCATGCCGTCTGCTGCAGGACCATTGCAATCCAGAAATGAGCATATAACAGTATGCTCATTCATTATTTATTTAAGGAGCATTTCCTTGTCCTAGAGTCTAGTCCGTTTGACCCTCTGCAGAGCTGAGCGTCAACACAAACGCAGTGAAAGACCTGCTTTTGGTACAGTAAGGAGACTGGCCGTGGGAGACTGAAGCAGCCTGCATGTACCTAGGCTGGCGGCTATAAGGCTGACTATAAGTTTGGAAAATTATCATATGTGGGGGGTGTGTGATTCTGTGTTCCTCTAGATCTTCACTTAATAATGAAATGAATTACAACGTCATTCTACCACGTCACTGTAAAGGACTCAGATTGCTACTCTGGTGTTTTAAATCCTTTATTCCCCTCTTTAAGATTATGATTCTTTTCTGGACACACAGCTTGAGAGCAACCAGACCTTGAACACTAGCACCTGCCTCCCCACGCCATACCTGTGGTAGCCGATTTGTCATGCTGCCGTGACAGGTGTCAGCTGAAATCTCCACTAATGAGGGGTTTCTTACACTTGATGCAAATTTGAGATGGGAGTGAAAAAGCAGGTATAAATATTCAGAGAGGCAGATATATTCCACTTCATAAATGCCTTTTTGAAATCTTGGTTTAAGATAGTTATAGATGCTGGTCTGTTACTATTCTCACACTCAGAGGCACTTATTAGATTTCTCTTTCCCTTTAATGTTTTGCAAAGGGGATAACATTCAAAACCACATATTAGATAAAGATGTGGTAGACAAGTATACTGTATTTAGAGTGATAGCAAAGCTGGGGAACAGACAACTGTCTGTCATGAGGAAAAGGCCTATATCTTTGGAAAAGAAAAAGTTATATTAAAAGAGGAGGAGGTTTAGTAGAATTTGAGATAATAGGAATAGTTCTTGGTATGATGGCAGGAGGAAAACTTCTACAATAACAGCCACCTGGAATCTAGAACTAAGAATTTTATTACTTCTTCTCTTATTAAAACTTGAAACATTTACTGTATTAAGGTAATCTTAGACTTTTGAGGGTTTTTTTTTTTTTTTGCTTTTTCCCTCCTAAACCAGAAAATATAAAGAAATAGGTGACCAAGGGGTTCCAGTTCAATATTTTAAAATAATTATCATTCTTTAGGTTTTAGGAAAGCTAGAGTAGATGTGAACACAGATTCCTGGTTGCATGTCTAGAACATTTCAGTAAAGAAAGTCTTGTCTTTCTTGTACAATGAATTCTTTTTCCCCCTTTGCATTTCTAATTCTGGAAAAGATCTCGGCCGTGAATAAATACAACCCTCCCCCGGAAGTGGTCGCGGCCCAAGACCACATGACCCATGTGGTCAACAGCGTGATGCAGCCACAGAGGATCTTTGACAGGTATTCTGAGAGATGCCTTGGGTGGAACTCGGGGTGGTCAGCACAGGACAACCTCCTCATTGCCCTAGCCGTGTCTCTTGTGACCCATTGCTTTCTCACCTCTCTGAGGAAGGGATCGGGTCTTCATTTGACAGGCTGTGTTGTCTCAGATATAGCACATCATCATCACATGTTCAAACATGGGACTCCCTTGTTGGCATTTTCCCAAGTGTGGTGATAAGTGGATTCAACTTCTCTCTTTCACTTGGACTCTTGAATAGTGGCTAGCCTGTGACATGGTAGTGAAAGTCACTCAGTCGTGTCCAACTCTTTGTGACCCCCATGGACTATACAGTGCACAGAAATCTCCAGGCCAGAATACTGGAGTGGGTAGCCTATCCCTTCTCCAGGGGATCTTCCCAACCCAGGGATTGNAAGACAGCCTTCTGAATGGGAGAAAACAATAGCAAATGAAGCAACTGACAAACAACTAATCTCAAAATATTTAGTTCTTATTGTTTGCTAGATAATAAACTCAGAACGTTAGACACAAGAACATATTTAATCTTCACAATAACTCTATAATGTAATTGTGCCTTTATTATGTTCAGTTTTTTCAACTGAGAAGTTTTACAGCTGAAGCACAGAGAAGTTAAATGACTTTCCCAAGACTGTACAGCCCAGAAATGATAGTTTTTATTCTAACCCAGATATGCTATTTCTAAAGCACACTTGTATCTAGATTTATGATGCATCATAATGTTGTTCTGAGGGTTAAATTAAGCTGGATAGTAAATGCAGCATACCTAATAAAAAGTCTGAGACATAGTATATATTCAATAAATGTTAATATCCTTCCTGCTTGAGCCTAGGTTTTATTACTGCAAAGCAGTGCTACTTTCACTCCTCTCTGTAAATAGTGTCAGAAAGGAATGCTGTGTCAGAGGGACTCTAAACAAAGATCACGTAATTTTATATCACAAAATAGTCAAAGAAAGGATGTGGCTTCCTATAAGAAAACAATTCTCCTATATCCATTTTTCCCCCTCTTCACTCTGCATTTTTATACTGTCAGGTCATTGAGTATGATTTAAGGGATCTGTGTTCATACAAAACTTCACATCTAGATGCTTAATGAAATAATAAATTATTTAACTGCAAAGTGAAAGCAATTTATATTCTCATTCTACACTGAAATATCTTAGAAATGAGGTAAATTTGATATAGAATTTAAGTCTTTTCACTTATGGTTAATTATTCAGACTGTTTTTGCATTCAGGATGTACACAAAAAATGTGTATGCATATTACTATCTTCCTCATTCCTTGACCATCAGGGTAATTCACACTTTCTTATTTATTGATTTTTGGAATTATATATCTCATTGTTGTGTACATTCCTCACAACAGTTCACCAAAGATCTATTTCCTTAGGAAAAGAAAAGCAGACCATTGTAAGCTAATTACAAGAGCTCTAGAATAGTCTCATACTGTTGCAAGATATAAGCCACATTTAGTAACACAATAGAGACCAGATCACCTCAGTAAAGTCAGCAAAAGGCAATAGCTTTTTTTCCAAAGTGTTGTTTAACTATAACAATTTAAAAGATACCATGTCATCCATGAAAATGGACTCAGAGACTGCATAATTCTTCTAAAACATAGTTTGGAAGAACCATAATGTTTCATTTCTCTGATATCCTGTTCTATGCTAGCTAAAAGCTCCCCCTACTGTTAAAGAAACTATTACAAAAAAAGTCCTTCAATTTTAGATGCTTGACCAAATCAGATAAGCAATATTTTGTTCCACTGGTAGGACTAAAATAAAGGAGGGAGGAAATAAAGTCAGGGGATAAACCTGCCAGAGTCACTAAAGGATTATATGAACTGAATATGAGAAGGGTCCTCTAACATTTTGTTCCCACATTCTGCCTTGTTTTCAAAGTTTGAACATTTCACCAGGCTAAATAGGATCCCAGATTTTAAAGATACTTCTTTTTTATAATATATCTCTGCAATGAAAGTCAATTAGATCCTCTGATGCTGAACACAAGTATGAAACAATCTTGTCTAAATGCTAGAGGAAATGTCCTATTTGGGGCATAATGATTAAAGGTGGATATAAATGAGACACGATATATAACTTACAGGTATAAGATTTTGGATATCTCAAGAAAAAATAGCATAAGTAGAAAATAGTGGGATCATTAAAAAGGATTTATGGGATGACCTTGATTCTTCGGTTGGTTTCCCTCAGTAGCAGATTCTGAGATAATGATTTAAGTATAAATCATTTATTTGAGAAGAATTGGGAAGAAACAGGGAAGAGTGGAAAATGAGATAAGATAGGAAGAAAGCCAATAAAGTGTGCCTTATTAAACAGCTTATTGCTGTCAGTGACTGAGGCTTTTCATGCTGCCAAGCTCAGAGAGATGTAGCAGGCACCTCAGAATTATGCTTTTGGGGGCAAGAAACCCAACTCTCTTTGTCTCTCTGGATGGATGGATCCTGTGTAACTTGGGTTCTTAATTTGATGAGCCTCCAAGCTTGCCTGGAGTAGGTGGTACCCAAGCGCACGCCCAGAAATAAAGCCATCAGATAGTCACAATAAGTGTCTGCAGTAAGTGACTCCATGGTTATCGACATGAGTTGCATTGGGCTGCAGCCTCAGCAGGGCCAGTTATCCCAGCTAAGAAGACACATAACAAATTGTTGAGATGCTCTTTCTTTCACAGAATCATACTTGTCTTGGACATTTGAGAATTCAGTTTTTTGAACTTTTAACAGTTTGTTCGCCTGAATTTGGGGGTTATCAGTGCATTAGCACGTGGGCAGTGAGGTTTCTCAGGAAGCTTCATGGATTGTGCACTGAGACATGTGTGGACCAGTAAAGCAGAGAAAGGACATCATAGGTATTATGTAGATAAGCCAGCCAGAGGGCCACTTCATTGTTCTCATAAGGTGGTTATCCTTTTTCTTTTTTCTGTCTCGAGGGTAACTGTTTATATATACTTGGCCATTGAGGGACTCCCAGGTGGATCCATGATGTATTGAACAATAAATATTTTGAAGATTAACAATCACTTACACAACTTTATCATTTCAGTTATGATTTTCCTGTGTATCTGGTTAATTTAGAAAGAAGATGTTAATACCAGAGCAGTCTTTTAAAAATGCAAGATAGATTCCGATCCAAGATAAGACCCTACTATGAGACTTCTTGGTAAATTAACCATGACAAATAGTATACAACATTTAAAACACAAAATGAGCTTTCATTATATATTTATTTATTTGAACTATATGGTAGTGATAAATGACTTGATTTAAATTTAAAACATTCACTACTTCAAATTTTTTAGTTAAAACATTGGAAGATCTTAGAATTGCAAAATGTCTTAGAGATCATATTCTAAATCCTTCAATTATTGTTTCTCATATTTATACCACTCCATGAATACTTTCAAAGATCATAATAAATCATCTCTTGGATATTTTTATGCCTTTTTGGACCATACAGTTATTCAAAAGGCAATATTTGATACTCATCTTCTAATACCTGAAAAGTAATGTAGGCAGCAAATTAATTAAAATTGCTTAACATTTATTTTTATTTTTTAATATAAGATAGACATAAAAATGTTAGAATAAGTCAATGTCCACCATACAAATGTATAAGTGTGTGTGTATATATATATATACCACTTGTATCCTATTTTTCTCAAATATTTTTTATTAATAATTTATTGGAACTTTAAATCTATGACATAGACTTTAATAAAATTTTGTAACAATTTTTGTTTTGAAAGTTTCACTATTACAGTATGATTTGCCTCAGAAGCATCTTCTAGGAATGTTTCAGCACAGGTCTACTTTTAATTAATTACAGCAAAAAATAATTTTCTGTATGAAGCTTTGGAAAACAAAGAAACATATATGTTAATAAGTGTCAAAGAAATTTATAAAAAATACATTTTAAAAATTAGGAATATAAACAATTATTTTAAAAAGAAAAACATAAGTAAAACATTACTGTTTTATGACATTTTATTATCTAGAATTCAAAAATAGCTATTTTTATTTTGGGTATTTTCCTCCACGTTTATTGATTTAGGGCAAAATTATCATATTCAGCTGTGGATTTTTCCCACATATTAGACATGAATTGCTTATTCTTTTGTTACATAGTTGGCATTCTGCACCTTTTATTCAGGTAAAAAATAACTCTCAGCTCTGCTTCCCTTATCAATTTAGCTTAAGAGGTTTGAAATTGTAATTTAGATCCAATTTAAATCCAAATCATAGAATTATATAAGATGATGTCATGCAGTAAGTACAAGAAAGGTGAAAACAATTATTAGCAATCTGATGCCACTCCACTAAAGCAGTTAAGAGTATTTATAGAGTCACATTCTAAGGCTAAATTCTTAGAATGTAGGAAACTAAGGAACTACTATACTGAAAATTTTCAGATGTTCCACCATAATCTTTTATTAAAAAATAATAAAGCATAGAATACACATAATTTTAACTATTTCAGTACCAAAGTATATATGTAATAGGAAACCAATATTTAAGTTTTGGCTGAAATATTAAGTTGAAGGAAACAGATAACCATAAAGAAATTTCAAATTAAGTCTTGTTTAGGTGACTAATGCACATCAGGAGTTCAAAAAGCTCAAATTTTTGGAAATTAATAATAAGAGTCTTAGAAAAAAGAAATATTACTTTGGAGAATCCCACTATAGTACTCTACCCAGGGAATACAGAAATGAAAAGGCAGGAAGCTAGATTATAGCATCTGACATTGAATTAGAATCAGAACAGGAGATACAAGTATGAACTTTTGATTTTCAGTAGATAAAGACAACTATAATCTGTATGTATGTGTTGTGTTCACTTTAACTATGACTTTGGAAAAAGTGAGAGTTGGGAACATAATTAACACAGAAAACTTGGGCTCTGATTACACTCACCACTAAAAGAAATCAAGGCTCCTTAAGATTGGTTATATGTACTTATAAAAATACAAAAATAAATGAATAAGGAGAAAAGGGAACTCTTTCTTAGAGTTAAAAGGCAAATCATAAATTTACATTGAAGTTGGAATTAGAAAATGACCATACAATTGATTAATTTTGGAACACAATATAAATGGATGTATAAACTATGAGTAAGATATACTTGTCCATCTTCACGTGAAATGTTCCCTTGGTATCTCTAGTTTTCTTGAACATATCTCTAGTCTTTCCCACTCTATTGTTTTTCTCTATTTCTTTGCCTTAATCACTTTGGAAGGCTTTCTTATCTCTCCTTGATATTCTTTGGAACTCTACATTCATATGGATATTTCCTTTTCTCCTTTGCTTTTCACTTCTTTTCTCAGCTCTTTGCAAAGCCTCCCCAGATAACTATTTTGCCTTTTTGCATTTCTTTTTTGGGGGGATGGTTGTGATCATCACCTCCTATACAATGTTACAAATCTCTGCCTACAGTTCTTCGGGCATTCTATCAGATTTAATTCCTTGAATCTATTTGTCACTTCCACTGTATAATCATAGGCGATTCGATTGCTGACAGAGGTCCATATAGTCAAAGCTGTGGTTTTTCCAGTAGTCATGTGTGGATATGAAAGTTGGATCATAAAGAAAGCTGAGCACCAAAAAGTTGATGTTTTTTAACTGTGGTGTTGGAGAAGATTCTTTAGAGTCGCTTGGACTGCAAGGAGATCAAACCAGTCAATCTTAAAGGAAAGTGAAAGTGAAGTCGCTCAGTTGTGTCCAACTCTTTGCGACCTCATGGACTCAATCCTAAATATACATTGGAAGGTTTGATGCTGATGCTGAAGCTCCAATTCTTTGGCCACCTGATGCAAAGAGCTGACTAATTAGAAAAGACTCTGATGCTGGGAAAGATTTAAGGCAGGAGGGAAAGGGGACAACAGAGGATAAGATGGTTGGACGGCGTCACCGACTTGATGGACTTGAGTGTGAGCAAGCTCCAGGAGTTGATGATAGACAGGGAAGCCTGGCGTGCTACAGTCCATGAGGTCGCAAAGTGTCAGAGGGAACTGAGTGACTGAACTGAATTGAATGTGACAACTTAAAATTTTGTACTATTTGAAATGCAATGGTATTCTTAACCAAATATTATGATAAACATTAGACAGAACAAAACTCATCGGTTACTTTAAAGTGACAACATTGTGGAAATCAGAGTTGTGGGGGTTTTGTTTCATATTGAACAAGGTAAAAAATGACATGGAACTTACTATCCTCTACTGTTTAGAGGCAAATCACTTACCTTGATGGCACTCAACTGGAGAAGATCACAGAATGGAACAAGCACCAGGAGACTGGGGTCATGGGGGTCTCCTGTGTATCTGTCTGCCAAACTAACCCTTGATTCTTTCATTTTTGTTTCCCTTTTTATGCCCTTATTTTCCTGTTTGGAGCTTATGTTTGTAATATGTAATATTACATGTTCACAAAAATGATAAAAATGTCCTTGGAAACACTCTTGGAGGAAACTTATTTCCCCCCCCCAAAATTGTCATTTTTCTTGAATATAGCAGCAGAAGCTATATGTTTCTGGGATCAGTGGCAACTGCAGCTTTTTACTGGGGCAGTTATTTCAGGCTCTAATAAGAATTATGCTTGAAAGTTTCGTTTACAAACTATTTCAGTAGGTCTTCCAGTAATTTGATATGTTTAATAATTTACTTCCTGTTTAACTTAGCTAGAGTGGATTTTCAATGTCTTCTGCTAAGATCCCTGAACAATACTTTACCGCATACCTAGCAAAATGAATTTATCTGGATGCTTTTTATTACATTTTCCTTAATTATCCTAATTTAAACTTCCAGTACAATGATTATAGAAGTGGCAAGAGACTGAATTTTGTCTTTTTCCAGATGGTAGGAGGAAAGTACCCAGTTTTACTCCATTAAGTATGGTGTTAACTGTGTTTATTGTGTTTATAATTATTTCTTCTTGAGGTACTTGTGGTAATTGGTGTTTTCTCAAAATTATCTAATTTGTGGGAGACAGTTGTTTTTAGTATTCTTTTGTAATCTTTTTTGTTTAATCTCTGTAAAGTAAGTTGTGATTTTGTCTTTAATTCCTGACTTTGTAATTCAAACTTTCTTCTTTTCCCATTGAAAACTTTCAATTTTGAAAGCTTTTAAATTTTATTGATCTTTTCTAACAATATTTGATTTGATTTTCTTTAATTGTTTTTCTATTCTTCATGTCATTAATTTGTTTTAATTTTTCATCATTTCCTCCCCATAACTACTTCATGTTTAATTCACTCTCATTTTTTGAGTCTAAAAAAATAAGGATAAAAGCTGAGGCTATTGTTTTGAGATACTAAAGGCATGCATTTAGAGTTATATATTATATTTCTCTGTAAGCATTGATGTAGCTGAACTCCATACATTGTGGTAAGTTTTTTTTTTAATCTTTATTCATCTCAGAGTATAATAATTAAAATTATTTCACATGATTACTTAGAGGTGTGTTTTTTCAACAGTTACATGTTTTGAGTTTTCCAAATTTCCTTCTGTTCCATATTTTTAACTTTATGTTTTTCAAACTAAAATGAAACTGAGCATATTTTCATAAGTTTATTACCCATCTGTGTTCTTTATACATGAAGTGACTTTTTAAATGTTTCAACAATAATTTTTCTTTTATATTTCTGCTTATCAAAGTCAGTACATTCTGCATTATCTTATATTATTTTCTAAAATTTTAAGCATAAATTGATTATTATTCATATAAATTAGTTATACTAATTCTTACATTGTATAGGAGTGAAATTCAACTATATATTAAACCTACAATGAGCCCACATTAAATATAAAGAAAGACAAGAAGCTACACAAGGCTTTCAGTAATCAAAATAAAGCTGTTAATATCAGATAAAGTAGATTTCTGAGAGAGAATATAACCATGGGTAAAGATGGTCATTCACAAGGAAAAAGTGGTCAATTAATCAAGAATAAATACTAACCTTAAATGCTTATATATCTTATAGTATAATATTAAAACATATGAAAAAATTCATAGAAATTCAATGAGAAATAGATTCACAATTATAGTATAAGCTTTTAATACCTCTTTCTAAATATTTAATAAAATGATAGTACAAAAACTAAGAGCATAGAAGAATCAAAGAAAAGTAACAAGCAACCAAACTGACTATTATAGAATAATCTTTAATAGCAGCATAATGAGCATTCTTTCCAAAAAAAAAAAAAGGAAATAATGGCATTTATCAAGTCAACTATATTCTGGGTCATATCACAAGGCTTGCTAAATGTTAGAAGACTCAAGTAACACAATTTTTATCTGACCACAGTGCAATTATATTAGAAATAAATATCAGAAATATATCTGGAAAATTTCCTGAATATTTGGAAAAACATTATTTCAAATAACCCATAGCTCAAATTAAAAAATGTAAATTAGAAAATATTTTGAGTTTCAGTTCAGTCAGTTCAGTTCAGTCACTCAGTCATGTCCGACTCTTTGTGAGCCCATGAACTGCAGCAAGCCAGGCCTCCCTGTCCATCACCAACTCACAAAGTTCACTCAGACTCACATACATCGAGTCCATGAGCTTAATGAAAATTAAAACCAGCCTATAAAAATTTACATATAACAATAAATGAGTGATGTACATAGCATGCAACAATACAGAGGAATCTCACAGGTATAATGTTGAACCAAAGAAATCTGAGGCTTTTTTCTTGATTCTAAAGTACACTAAGTATACTGAGTACAAACTAATTTTTCAGGTGAAGTCAGGATAGTGGTTACAATAGTTAGACTGGTAGTGACATCGAGGTGCTTGGTAGTATGCATTTTCTTTGTCAGGGTGCCCATTATTGTGGTGTGTTCATTTTGTCCAAATTAATTTAACATTATGATTAAGAGATATGCATTTTCTTACATGCATATTATGTTTCATTAAAATTTTATAAAACCTAGAATAATCTTATTTGCTGTTTTAATAGTTAACACTAATAAATCACCTACTCTTCATCTTTGAAATTCATTTTAAAATATAAGTATTAGATGTTTATACACAACTCCTGATCTACAGAGTACAACAACAAACCAAACTTTTTTTCTGAGAAAATGTGTTATTATAATTTTCTAAATCATGAACACCTCCTTAGGTATATATTTCCAAATGAGCAAAGACACTATTAAGTTTCATTTCTCCCACCACATGAATTGCTTTCAAATGATGCTCCTACTATCCACAAAGTGATTACTTTTCCATAAATTTTTCATTAACTAATATGGCAAATTGCTATTTTTAGTCTTAGATAAAAAGAGTTAACACAATCTGAAAAACATGCACAGATTGCAATAATTGAATAAATGCAAATAAATTTCTGATAGACCCATGATCATTATATATATATGATCTTAGGAAACCTTTCATTATGTTAAAATTATTTTAAATGCAAAATACGTGCCATGTGATTACCTCAAACTTCTACTATTCCACCAGAAAAGTAAACTAAATATTATTCTTAAAATTGTTTTTCTTTTCATTATTTTTTAAAGAGAATTTATAATGTCACGTGTGTGTTCACCTAATATTTTACTTATTCCCTTGAAACTTTACAGTTTGTAATCCTGGATAATAACTCACTTGAAACTAAGTTTAGAAGTAGTTGATGCAAATAATAAATAAATGGAAGTTAGTTTATAAATTACAAATAGATTGTAGAAAAATGGTGAATGGTTAACTGTACAACCACAATTTCAACACTCCTGTCAGGTGAGAAATTTAGACAGTAACAAAGCAATGATGTGCCCTAACATGGCATAAAATATATTTGTTCAATTGCAACCTGCAATGGAAAAAAACAAAATTAATTATTCTTATCTTGGTGCAAATAAATAATGTAAAAACTGCTGAAAGTCAGTATATGATTTTAAATCATTAATGACTGTGGGGGAATTTGTAAATAAAACACTTCAATTTGGATGAACAACTACCCTGAAATGCCAAAACTCTTTTCTTCAAACCTCAGTTGTATTACTTAAGAAACTTTCTCCCTTGTGGTTGTATACATTTAAATTATAGATTAGATTACTAAGAGGTTGTCATTTGCAATAGTATCAACTAAAGATAAACTATAATGCTGCAGTGGGAAAGCTTTAAATCTCATCTTTAACTTTATCAGAACAAAGTGCACTTAGGAATCCCAGTACAGTCAACCTCAAAGATTTATGAGCTTCCAACCCAAATGCAGTACTGTACTTAGAGTATCATGGGAAATGAATAAGCAGTCAATGTAATTTACTTGGTATGGCATTGCCGTTGAGCCACAGGTGAATAATTGAACCTATTAAAGTGCAAACATAGTAAGAAAAAGAGATTGGACATGTATTTAATATGTGAGTATTAGTCCTACCCCAAGGGGAAAAAATAATTTCAAAAGGTTTTTAGAATTTATTTTTGATTTTTCAAATAAGTTTGTGGCCTACTAATGTTTGGAGGAGGACACGGCAACTCACTGCAGTATTCTTGCCTAGAGAATCCTATGGACAGAGGAGCCTGGCAGGCTATAGTCCATAGGGTCATAAAGAGTCAGACACAACTGAAGAGACTTAATACAGCACAGCACTACTAATGTTGATATAAATTTATTGGTTGTTGCTGTTAAGTTGCTAAGTCATATTCAACTCTTTGCAACCCCACAGACAGCAGAAGCCCAGGCTCCTCTGTCCTCCAGTATTACCTGGAGTTTGCTAAAATCCGTGACCATTGAGTAAGTGGTGCTATCTAACCATCTCATCCTCTGCCACCCTCTTCTCCTTTCGCCTTCAATTTTTCCCAGCTTCAGGGTCTTTTCCAATGAGTTAGCTCTTTCCATCAAATGACCAAAGTATTGGAGCTTCAGTTTCAGCATCTGTCCTTCCAATGAATATTCAGAGTTGATTTCCTTTAGTATTGATGCATTTGATCTCCCAGCAATCTATACTATAATTTAAAATGGCTTAAAAATAAAATAATACATTTGGGGGAGAATGAAACAAAAATGGTGTGTTCCTGTCATTCGAGCATGGTTTATAATAACAAAGACAGACATAATCATACTACAAAATCTTAACAGCAATAATGAGCATCAACATCTAAAGTGTTCTAGTGTATGGCTTTCAAACCAACCACCCAGATCCTTACTCTTCACGTTATCTGAGTATTGAACTAGAGGTCTACAGAACTACTCAACCCTCTCATGTATATAGCATGCTGCTTATACTTATAAAGCAGGGAATATGATTCTCTATTTACCTAAATTCCATATACATTGTGAAGAAATCAAATTCATAGTTAATTGTGAGCCCAACTGGATCTCACTGTTCTATGGTTAGAAGAACTAGTGAAAAGCTGTCAACAATGACCTAATGTGATTTTTCTATGACTGAAATTATCAGCAGTTAGGGAACAGTAGTGATTTTGGTAGATTATGGAATTAAGAAAGCCATATCATGGATAATTATGCATAGGAAGCACACATGCTTAGTTGTTCAGTCACATCCTACTCTTTATGACTCCATGGAATGTAACTTGTCAAGCTCCTCTGTCCATGGAATGAATTCTCCAGGCAAGAATATGGGAGTGAGTTGCCATTTTGTTCTCTAGGAGATCTTCTCAACCCCAGGATCAAACCTGTACCTCATGTGACTCTTGCTTTGGCAGGCAGATTCTTTACCACTTCACCATCTGGGTTTCCATAGGAAGCATTCCCTAATAAAGAATGACCAAGATCATGTCCATTTGAATAATTCTGTGATTGTAACTGTTGATTCATTGTAGACCTCTTTTCCTCTAAAAATACCTGGCTAAGAGTTCAAAAGGGACTTCAGAGCTGGTGCTAGTAATCAAGAACCCACCTGCCAATTTAGGAGACATAAGAGATTCTGGTTTGATGCCTGGGTCAGGAAGATTCCCTGAAGAAGGGCATGCTCCAATATTCTTGCCTGGAAAATTCCATGGAGAGCCTGGGGCGGGGGTGGGGGCTATAGTCCATAGCGTTGCAAAGAGTTGAACATGACTGAAGTGGCTTACAATACATGCATGCAGGAGAATAGAACTTAAACTCTCTCACACACCTACAGAAAAATAAGTATGTGAGGTGATGAGGTGTCAATTAACTGAATTGGGGGGGCGGTCTTTTTACTATATACATATATATATATAATATATCAAATCACCAAAATGTACACTTTAAATATCTTTCAATTTTATATGTGAATTATACCTCAATAAAGCTGAAATTAAATACATTACAGAAGGGTTAATTATATGTTCTGTTGTTATAACAGCTTCCTGGGCATAAAATATAGTTTACCATGTGAATTAATTATGCAAATATTTCTAACAACAGATATACTTATTATAGTGTTTTTTACTACCTACATGCCAAGAAGAATTAATAATATGAATTTTATATTCCAAGAGAAATGAGAAATAGTTTGGCACAACTGGGTATATGGTTTAATAAGCATTACAAAAGATTGATTGCTATTTCAGTCTTGGTGTTGAAAATGGTAATTCAATGATAGCATTAATTTATGGTTTGAGCTTTGTGAGTTGTTCATCAATTGCTCCTGATAATTTATTTTTGAGACATTGTTTTTCTGTGAAAATTTGATTATAAAAATCTTCTTTTTTCAGGCTGTACTCAAAGCTGAATCTGGAAGCAAGTGTAACTTAAATGCATATAGATCAAAGTATTCCCAAGCCTATGCTAGAGTACCATATATAAGAAATAACAGCAAACTAATTTAGATCCTGTACACTCTCTGGCAGTCTTCCCAGGTGGCTCAGTAGTAAAGAATCTACCTGACAATGCAGGAGATGTAGGTTCGAACCCTGGGTTGAGAAGATCCCGTGGAGAAGGAAATGGCAACCCACTCCAGTGGGAAATCTCGTGGACAGAGGAGTCTGGCAGGCCACAGTCCGTGGGGTCACAAAAGAGTTGGGCATGACTTAGCAATTAAAATAACAAGAACATACTCTCTGACATTCTGCAAGTATTTAAAAAGTTATAGAGGGAACATTGTTTATGGTGCATCGACAGTGCTACAAGTTCTTTGATTTTTTTTCCCCATTAAGAATAGAGTATATTTCCTCTCCTTTGAATAGAAAATGACCAGTGACTGCTTTAACCACAGATAGTGGCAGTATAAGCTCACCCTTCTGCTCATCCTGCAAAGACCCAAAATTTATGCATGAGGTCATCTTAGATATTTCTGACCAGAGATGCTGCCAGCTGACCATTATCTAGAATTCTAGTTTACCCCAGAGGGAACCGAATAATCACCCAGGCAAAATTCTAACACACAATCTTCAACTGCAGCAACACAATATCATTTAATTACCAATTTGTTTTTAGGGTAGTGAGGATGAGGTGGTTAGATAGCATCACCAACACTACAGACATGAATCTGAGCAAAACCTGGGAGATAGTGAAGGACAGGGAGCCCTGGCATGCTACAGTCCATGGGGTCACATAGAGTCAGACACAACTTAGCGACTGAACAATGAGATAACTAGAGTACTGTTTTACCAGTCTTATGATATAAATTGAATTTTCTACTTAGAATTTCATCCAGTTACATCTCAACAAAATATTACAAAGCATACTCAAAATCACATAAATGTACAAATTGAGGACTTGAAGAAAAGCAAAAAACAGTTAACACTTCCACAAAGTAAAACCAATTTTAGTTTTGATTTTTATAAATGCTTATGTCTAGTTAGAGTGCTTTTGTGGTCAACAGAGGCAAAGTCCCTGTTACTAAACCAAACACGACTTTAAACCTAGCTCAAAAGGATTCTCTACAATCTCAGCTGGCTGAACTACAAAGCAATTTCTTCAAACATACATTTTGTTTTTTCTCCTTTAGTAAAGGAAAGTATTTGGCAGAAGTTCACGTAGAAATCAAATACTGTTCCTAGACAACCAGTAGACAAGATGAAATTCTCCTCTTAGCCGGAGAAGGAATAAATATTGCAGAAATCAGAGTAAATCATATGCTGCATGATATATTGGAACTAAAAATTGCCTATCTGTCTTATAAAACACATCTCATTGGTTGACTTGAGAGCCTTCATTATTAGTGAGTAAAAGAAGTTTCTCTTTGGACAGGAGATAGAAAGCCTTTTCCATACCCACTGCAGAATGGCCTTTTTTGTTTTTATGACAAATTGTTCCCTGGACATAAATGACATGTATTATATTCGTTGATTCACTCTAAAATACAAATTGAATCATTTTCTGCATGCTTAGTCTATCTAGAGTTATTGTGATAGTGATTCAGCCATGACATTCAGAGCCCGTCTGCTTGAGTTGGTATCTTGGCCACAATTTTTAGCTGTATGTCCTTAGAGAAGGTGTTTAATCTTTATGTGCCTCATTCTTTCCCCTCTTTAAAATGCTTATCTTACTCTGTGAGGGTGCGGGGAGAGAGAAGTATGTGATCTAAGACATGTTAAGTGTTTACAAAAGTATTTGATATAAAGTCAGTACTCAGCAAATGTTATCATTAGCATCATTATTAAGTTCATATTTTTGCTATTCACAAAAGATCATATTTTTCACTTTAATCTAATAATGTTTCATTTTTAATGACTAAATATTCTCATTAAAATATTCAGTGGATATATATCAAAAGTGTTTTTTTAATATATATCCAGTATCACTTTTCAAATAATTTTCTTAATATAAATTCTTATAATCTGAAAATGGTATAGATGATCTCAACTGCAAAGCAGAAATAAAAAAACAGATGTAGAGAACAAACATATGGATACCAAGGGGGAAAAGGGATTGTCTGAATTGAGAGATTAGGATTGATGTATACACACTATTGATACTAAGCATAAAATAAACAACTAATGAGAACCTACTGTATGGCATAGGGCTTCTCTGGTATCTCAGATGGTAAGGGATCTTCTTGCAATATAGAAGATCCATGTCTGATACCTGCATCGGGAAGATCTCCTGGAGAAGGGACAGGAAACCAGTTCCAGTATTCTTGCCTGGAACCTCATGCACAGAGGAGCCTGGAAGGCTACAGTCCATTGGGTAGCAAACACATATGAAGCAACTTAGTATGCACACAGGTTGTTATTATTATCCTTTATGTATATATTATACATAAGCTTTGTTTGAATAAGTTACTAAAATATATTTTAATAACTAATTTTTAAAATGACAAAAAAATTCTTATAATTTACATTTTGGTGTTAAAGGACATGCATAATTTTGATGACTTTGGTACATATGGAAAGTACACCTTCTAGAAGTGTGCAGTGTTTTTAACTTTCAGCAACATGTGAGATTATTTTCCAGAGCAGTGTCTACAACTGGAAATTATCAGACTTCTTATTCTTTTAATGGGAACAATGAAGAACAGATACATTAGTTTTACATTTAAAAACAGAAATTTATAGTGAGACTGATGTATGTTTATGGAAAATTTGCATTTGTTAATTTGAGAGCCAACAGATCCTGCATTTTTTTGCCATTTTCATTTTGGGGTTTTGGTACATTTCTAATTGTTTTTAAGTTAACCAATTAAATGTACCTTCAAAATTAAAAAAAAAAAACTGCCTATACATGCAAAAGCAATTGATTGAATTATAAGAGTTATGCATTTTAAAAACATTTACCAACTTATATGGAAATCAATTTACGTGAAAGAGCTTGTGAGAATAAGATGCAATTTTTATAGGTACAAATTAAGCATATTACTACCTACACATTTGTTATCTGTTATCAGAGTTCTGCAATTAAGAATACTTTCTAACTACTTGAGAGTTTTTCTCTTATGTATCAGAACTTGAGAGGTGGGCCATGGTGTCACATTGTTCAGCTTCCTCCTCTTCTCTAACCAAAAATCCTCTTAGGTTATTGCTGCTGCTCAGTGTCTTCAACTTCCATCACTGCTTCCCTACACATTATTCTGAAAACTGTATTTCCCTGGATCAGTATGAGACACACTTGTATTAATCACTTGTGTGAGTCAAATTAATGCTCTAAGCTAAAAGCCACATGAAATATTCTGGATTTTTTTCAGGCAGTCTCATTTATTTTGTTTTGTTTTTTCTTTAGTTTTTAGTTTTTATTGGAGGACAGCTGCTTTACAAAGTTGTGTTCATTTCCTGCTGTGCAGCAAGGTGAATCAGCCACGTTAGTTGCTCAGTCACAACCAACTCTTTGTGACTCCATGGACTGTAGGCTGCCAGGCTGCTCTGTCTATGGGATTCTCCAGGCAAGAATACCGGAGTGGGTTTCCACTTCCTTCTCCAGGGGAACTTTCCAACTCAGGAATTGAACCCAAGTCTCCCAGACTGCAGGCAGATGCTTTACCAACTGAGCCATGCAGGAAGCACAGTATTTGGCATTAGTATGGTACATTTGTTCCAATTAGCTATTCTTAATACAACCAAATCACCAATATCGATACATTGTAATTAAAGTTCATATTTTATCCAAATTTCCTTCATTTTTACCTGTTGTTCTTTTTCTGTTCCAAAATATCATATTATATTTAGTTATAATGTCATCCAGGCTTGTCTTGGCTGTGACATTTTCTCAGATTTTCACCGTTTTTGTAACCTTACTCTTTTGAAGAAAACAGATCAGATATTTTGTACAGTGTCCCTCAATTGGGATTTGTATGATATATTTCTCTTAAGAGTAGACTAGAGTTAGGAGCTTTGATTTTTGTTTTCTGTATGTGTGTGTTTTATCAACCTGATATATATTGCAACACCCTGAAGAAGCAGGATAGACGCCTTACCCAGAATGATCAGAGAGAGCCTTTGAAAGCAGGAAAAACAGACTAGCATTAGCATGCTTTTTTTTGTTTGCTTGTTTTTTTTTTTTTTTTTTTCAATTGTGGTTAGGAATTGAGGCTGGGATAAGTATTCCACAAGGAAAGGAAGTTAAATAGCTTGAATCTCCCTCATGAACCAAAGAAAGGACTCTGAAGGTTTTCTTATCAATTTTCCCTAGTGTGAGGACAAAAAGGGAAGAGATGGGTGAAGCTTGAAAGATGTCAGCAGTCAAACATTAAAAAAAAAAAACAAAACAAAACGGAGTTTTTTTTTTTTTTTTTTTTTTAAGTTATCACTGTTTTTGTTGACCTTGATCATGGGACTGAAGTATTATTGGGTCTCTTAACTATAAAGTTACTCATTTGTTCCACCTCTTTCCATCTATACTCTTTGGAAGTAATTCAACATGTGCAGAGCACACTTAATAGGGTAGAGCATTACCTTCCACCTCCTTGAGAGTGGAATATCTACATAAAATATTTGTATGCCTTCTGCTAGAAGATTTGCCTCTTTTCCTTCAAAATGTATTTATTCAATAGTTCATCTGTAAAAATATAAAATTGAATGATTTATATTATTTCATAATTTGAGGTACAATCTAATACTGCTTTATTTTCTTACTCAGATTCTTTGGTGACTTCGAAGTTTTACAATTGGTTTCTCTTCCACTTTGAGATAGCTCCATGATTATGTGCTTATGTGTGTGCTTAATTTTTTTTTTAGCACTTTCTAATTTTCTGGCACCATAAATGTTCTAGGCTCATCTTTTATATTTCCTATTCCTTGTCTAGAATCAGCTTTTGCTCCAGGGGGTCTTGGGTCTTTTCACTAGAGAATGATCTGAATACCAATATCTGAATGATATTGCTTACTATTACCAGAGTATAATTTCTTCTATGTCCTGTCATTTGGGGTTTCACAGGTGGTAAAATGGCAAAGAATCCAACTGCCAAGGCAGAAAAACACAGCTTGGGAATGTCACTTAGAGAATGGAATGGCAACCCACTTCAGTATTCTTGCTTGAAAAATCTCACAGACAAAGGAACCTGGCAGGTTACAGTCCATAGGGTTGCAAAGAGTCGGTCATGACTTAGTTACTAAACAACAATAACAACAACCCTCTCTTTATAACTCTTCCTAGTTGTGATGATTAGAATGCTGGAGTATATATGCCTGGATGCAATAAGATTAACGTTAGAAAAAAGGGAATGCAGATCGAAAAACAGGTGAGTTGTAGTGGCATACTGGCTGGAACCATATCCGCCATTCCTCAGTGGTGGTGGTTGTTAAGTGTTGCCTGCTAATGGTTCAAGGCTCTCCTCTTTACCAGGGCCATTGTCTTTAGGCTGAAAAGAACTTTCTTACGAGAACCTGAGCCAGCCAAACTTCCTCCTGCCAGGGGCATCCTTCTTCAGTGAATTATATTGGAATTACAGAAGGTAAAACACATCACCTCAAAGTAAAGGCAGCATTTTGATGTGATTTCTGTTCCAGATTTCCTGTGGGTAAGGTCAAGCCAGATTTATCTGAGATAATATTGTATAGTCTTATACCCATTACCTGTAACTATCTTACTTTCTCTACTGTCCTAGATTTCTCCTGAAAAGTATTTCCTCAGGAAATTGCATGAAATTTGATCTCTGCTAGACAATATCATCAAAGACATATGCAAATGTAGATTCTTATTTACAGATAATAGCTATGATCTATGTTAAACTTTCAAAAAAGGGAAACAAAATGAATATCTAAATAGTAAAACACATAAATGAGGTAATAATACACCATGAATTGTGATATTACATAGCCTTAAAAACAAGGCAGGAAAACCATGACAAATTCAATAGTAATCTTTTTGGAAGCTCATTTATATCTGAGGTAATTAGCAATCATAACTAATTCTTAGGCAAGCTTTTTTTCCTCCTGTTATCCAAGTCGTATTCCACAAATATCGATATCTAGACTGACAAAAATGATTATGTTAGTAGTTAAAACTATCTATATTAAAAACACTTTTATAGCAAGGGTATTTCTCTTTCCATTTTATTGCAAGAAAAAATAAGTGGTAAAACTTATTTGCTATTCAGAAGAAAAAGTCATGGTCAAATTTTTATTACAAGAAATTTGTGCTTCAATGTGATAAAAAAGCTTTTATTTACCTAACTATAAATTCTGTTTTCTTGACAGCACACTATAGGTGTAAATAAAAAAATCCAAGTTCAGGTGAATAGCTTTATAGTCATTGTTTAATTAAATTTGAATTATTACTTTTATTAAATGCTTATATTTCTATTTTCACATTTCTCTGTCTCAAAGAGCAATTTTATATTACTTCCTTTCAGACAGAAGTGTTCTTATACATTTGTGTATATTTATTTAAGAAATTTTGCAACAAAATGACTGTTCAATTGTTTTCAATAATTACTTATGAATGGGAAGATGTTTCTCCTTCAGTTCAGTTCAGCCACTCAGTCGTGTCTGACTCTTTGCGACCCCATGAATCACAGCACACCAGGCCTCCCTGTCCATCACGAACGCCCAGAGTTCACTCAGATTCATGTCCATCATGTCAGTGATGCCATCCAGCTATCTCATCCTTGGTCGTCCCCTTCTCCTCCTGCCTCCAATCCCTCCCAGCGTCAAAGTCTTTTCCAATGAGTCAACTCTTCGCATGAGGTGGCCATAGTACTGGAGTTTCAGCTTTAGCATCATTCCTTCCAAAGAAATCCCAGGGCTGATCTCCTTCAGAATGGACTGGTTGGATCTCCTTGCAGTAGTATGTGTGTAAGACACACATACTAGATAGATAGATAGGTGATTGATAGACTAATAGAAAAACAAATTGATAGAGACAGATAAAAGATACATAGCATGAAAATTAGATCACAAATATTTCTAAAGGAAATTCTCTTCCTTACCAAATGTTTTTAAGAAATCATGTTTTAAGTACTTGATCTTCATCTTCCTAGCTTCCTCTTTTCCTTCTTCCCATTTTAATTGTGCATCTACTATCACTCTTCTTGGATGTATTTTCATAAATTTATTTCTGTGACTAACTGTATAAAAAGCACTGCTTAATGTTATTTTTCAAGTATCATTAACACACAGTTGGTGTGCATGACAGCATTTTGCACACACATGAGGAGAGAGAGGGGATTTATGTTCAATCTAAGAAATGCTCAATTGGTCACGACTCTTCACTGCAAACGATATAAAACAATTGTGAGTAAATTAAAGCCATAGCATCAGTAACAATAACAAAGGATACGACTAGAGGTTCTACTTTAAACCTCTTAATCATTTTATCAGCTTCACCTACTATTTTNTCAATTGGTCACGACTCTTCACTGCAAACGATATAAAACAATTGTGAGTAAATTAAAGCCATAGCATCAGTAACAATAACAAAGGATACGACTAGAGGTTCTACTTTAAACCTCTTAATCATTTTATCAGCTTCACCTACTATTTTTTAGTGCATTGGTAGGTGGAATAATGGATTCCAACAATATATACATGCTAATCTCTGAAATTTGTTAACATATTACTTACACCTAACAGTGATTTTGCAGATGTGGTTAAGTTAAAAATATTTTAGATGGGCAGATCATTTTGAATTATCTAAGAGGGAGAGAGAGGCATGAGAATCAGAGAGGAGATGAGATGATAGTGGCAGGGATCAGAGAGATAACGCTGATGGTTTTGAAAATGTGAAGGAATCAGAAACCAAGGAATACAGGTGATCTTGAGTGTGGGGCCCTACATGGGAAACCTTGAAAAAAAAGGGGCTAGCTTTGTGTTTGGAAACTAAGATGGCACCTAGCGGAAGAGATGGGGCGTGGTCTATGTTGTTTGTCAAAGTTTTTGACTGGCTCTCTTGATTTCCGTGCATGTAAACAGTGAGTGATCACCACAGACTCTTGTTATAATGAAGGTGCATGATTTGATCTTTAACGTGATTGGTGCAACTATGGAAAGTCCCTCCTAAAANGTAGCAAAAGAAACTGTAGGGGATAAAGATTCTAGAGCGAATAGTGGGCCATGGGAGCCTTTTAGAGATAATAAAGGGGCAGAAGAAGAGAGAGCTCAGGAGAGAGATCTGTGCCCCTCTCTGCCTCCCCCATTTGAGGAAGTTTCAGGAGCATCTTGGGTGGGAGAGAAAATGAGGTCACCTTGGAAAGGGAGAATCTATCCTAGGGACCCTTGGGGATCCCAGCTACCCTTTACCAGCCCGACTCAAGCCTTTCCTGTAAATGTTAACCAGGGCGGGAATAGGCCAGCAGCCTGGTACCCCTGGGAGGCAAATGATTTAAAAGAGCTTAAAAAGACGGTGGCAGAGGATGGCCCAAACTCCCTGTGGGCAGAAACTATTCTCCAGGGTCTGGCTTATCAACCTTGTATGACCCAAGACTGGAAGATGCTACAGAAGGCAGTGCTCCCCAGCAACACCTATATCAAATGGTGTGCCTTTTTCAAGGAAGAGTGTCATGTTCAGGCAGAAAGAAATCAAGCCGCCAACCCTGCTATCCCAGTGACTTTTGGGATGTTATCAGGGACGGCAGATCAATGGAGTATGGGACCTCAACAAGCCACATTCCTGCTCCTTATACAGATCAGGTACGGGCCATATGCCTGGCCACCTAAAAAAAGCTTGCAGAGGGCCCCAGTGAGCCCCCTATATTGGGCATCACTCAAAAAAAAAAAAAAAAAA